>BQKN01064954.1:57576-79324 GCA_022839385.1 Asparagus kiusianus | reverse complement strand
TATATATATATATATATATATATATATATATATATATATATATATATTCCAGGTCTCTCTTCTTCCTGTCTGTGAACTTGGCGCCCCCTTTGTGTTTCTCTCTCTCTCTCCTCTCGTTTCTCTCTCTTCTCTCCCTGTCTAAACCACGCCGCCAATCCAAGCCGCCAATACCCGCTGCCAGCACTTGACAGCCACCACCTCCGCACCCCTCTCCCCTCGGCCGAGCTCCATGCCCACTGACGGCCACGCCCAGCTCAGCCTCCTCGAGCTCCTCCCTTGGCCGTGCCCTCGTCGTCCTCTTCACCACCCGAACCCACAACCCAACCCCGCTCTAAGCAGCCGCTCAGATCCACCCCACGTCCGGTTCCTCGAACCCAGCACCACCGCCCAGCCCCGTCGACTGTCGCTGCCCTCCGCCGCCTCCACGAGCTCCAGAAACCGCCGCCGACCATCCCCGCCTCGCCTCCGATCTCACGCCGCCCCAACCTTATCATCGAGCCTCCCCCTCCCCTTAGCTCCGGCCACAGCAACCTCCTTCTCCCACGCTAACCCCCTGTAGCCATGCCTAACTCCCAACTCCGACCAGCCCTCGACGTCGACAACCTCCACCTAGCCTCCCAGCGATAGCAGTTCAAGCCCTCTCTCTCTCGTTCTTAGTCATCCACCCGCACCTCCCCTGTTCTCAGATCCGAGCGCCGTCGCCAGCTTTCACTGTGTCTGCGCACGTCCTCAACTGGTTGTGCCCTCTCTTCCCTGAGCCCCACGACCGCCTTCTCCGACGTCTGACGAACCCAAGCCGTAGCAGCCGTGCCCCGTCGAACCCCGCTTCCTATGAGCTGAGCTGCCTCCAACCACCTCCCGTTATCGCAGCCCCTCGTCGGAGCTCTTCTCGACGTTGTGCCCCACATCAGATCCAACCCTCGCCGTTAGTGTTGATTCGTTCGACCAAACCCAAGGCAAGATCCCGAATCTTGATTATTTTATTTTAATTCTTAGTTTTATCGTAAATTATTATATAACTCGTCATTCAATTTCTAGATCTGTTATGAGTTAATTAATTAGATTAGTCTGTGATATGTTATTACCTGCGTGGGATTGCTTGACATGAATAGCTATGTGGAAGCTTGTTGTTTTATCATTTAGTTGTTACCCAATAGGAGAGATTGTACATGAAGACGACTTCTGTTAAAAGTATGAATTATAAGTGTGCTTCAAAGCATGGCTATACTCGCTCGACATCGATATTCTGATGTGAGGAGTCCCGAGTTCCCTCGATATCGATATCCCGGTATGAGGTTTCCTTGATTATTACTATTATAGCATTGACTAGACGATGCACTCTTGATCGGACGTGTTATGGGTCACGGTTATTTTCATAGTTTTATAGAAGTTGTTCCACGGTAACTCCGTGGCTAGTGCACGATATTTCATGTACAGTTACGTAATTAACATGACAAACATGGGGTTATAAAGGGGAACTGGATGGAGAATATAGCATATATATAAACGGGCACAACTCTTTCCTGTTATCGTGATATCATGAGTATTATATATATGGGCCAGATGGCCAATACTTGACTTGAAGGCGGCCCCTGGATAGGTTTACGGGACCCGATTATATATATATCAAAATATTCTTCCCCAATTCAAATAACATGTAAAACTAGAATAATATGCTTGCGTGCTTTATGGTGGACTTTGTTAGTTTTGTTGAGATGTAGACCACTATTGTTCTTTTCATACATAGATCGGGATTAATATTTAATTATCTATAATTTGAGACATATGGTATATACATGAGGGTTTCCTTGTTTGGATTATTTCGCTCGATGTACTACATCTCATGTTGTAGATTTTTAGGTATTATTTCTATCTATTGTATGCACCTGTTACTTGGATGATTAGACTGATCGCTAGCTACATGATCTCATTACCTGGTCGATTTTAGATGCTTTATGTTATCATGATTTAGTAGTGTTTTCATGTTGATTTTGTTGATTATCATATCTCCATGATATTATTTTGATAATAACAATTTATACAATATGTGTTATACAAATGCACTAACTTTTATATGCAGCTTTCAATATCAAAATATGAACAAATGCAAGTTGAGATTCAAGGCATTATGAAGTGAAGAAGATGAAGAACATATGAGCTAATGTATTTTACATTTTCTTTACTTAGAATTATTGTACAAGCCTTGATCACTCACTAACACACGCACATAAATATTAGAACACATTAACACAGGCTTAGTGTGTTGGTTAACAATAAAAATCCCCAATGTTAACCATTAGAGTTATAATTAATAATAGAGTGTCAAAACAATTAATTTATATTATTTTCTAACTCTTAGTAGTCGACGAATTAGAATTGTAGTCGACTACTCATGTTTTTGTCTTAAATATATGTTTCTGTAAATTTACAGTATAGTCGACTAATATGGATAATAGTCGACTACTCAAGTTTATGACAGAAACATAAGTTTCTGTTATTTTACAGTATGGTCGACTAATTGTCATTATAGTCGACTATTGAAGGCAAAATTCATTTTCTAAGTTTCTGTCAAAATTACAGTATAGTCAACTAATGAACTTTATAGTCGACTACTGATAAATTTTCTGAATACACAGAATCTGTTTAAACTCAGTGTAGTCGACTAATCAGTCTTGTAGTCGACTATAGATACAGTTTTTTCAGAATTTAAAGTTTAAATATATGACTATTTATAGCCGTTTTTAAACTTTTTTAAAGTTCAAAAACTTGTCTTTTCAAGGGATATAAATAGGTTATTTATTCAGAAAAATGCAGACATTGAGATACCCATAAGCTTTGATCTTTGTGCATTTTTTCAAGTGAAAAATATTCAGACTTTGAGAAAAAGAACAGTTTCTGAAATTGCTTTTGAACATCATTCAAATACTTATTGTTTAGGCAATTTACAGAAGTTAGAATCATTCCTAAGCCACTACTACACTACACGACAAATCAAGGCTTATAGGAATTAAAATTGTTGCTTCAAAAGGTTCTCTCAAGTTGTGAGAGGTGTTAATCTCTTGGTTTAGAGATTGGTGTGCAAATTGGCAAGTGTTTGTCAAATTGGTGTTGCAATTTGCAGGGACTTACAAATTGGTCAGGTCTGTTTTTGATTTTGTAAGTTTATTCAAAATCATAGTGGAAACTCTCAGCGAGATTTGCTTGGGGACTGGATGTATACTGGATTGGTGGAACCAGTATAAAACTTAGTGTTTGTGATTGTGAATTTCTGAGATTGCTATTTTTCTTTACAATTTATAATCTACTTTGCATAAATTATAATAGAACACTATTCACCCCCCCTCTAGTGTTCTAGTGTATCTATTTTAGATTCTACATTTGGTATCAGAGCAAGGTGAAAGATGTCATCGTTAAATACTTCATAATTCAAAGAAGGTCACTCTACAAATCGTCCACCAATGTTCGATGGATTGAACTACAACTATTGGAAGTGCCGAATGAAGATTTACCTTCAATCAATTGGCTACGAACTTTGGAACATTGTGAAAACGAAATATGAGAAGCCAACAACTCTATTTTCAGAATGGACTACTTCACAAAGAAATAATGCAAATTTAGATTCAAAAGCAATGAATACATTATTTTGTGCACTTGATAAGAATGAGTTCAATAAGGTGTCAACGGCCACATCTGCATATGATATTTGGCATACACTTGAGGTAACTCATGAAGGTACAAATAAAGTTAAAGAATCTAAAATTTCTATTTTTGTGCACAGATTTGAATTGTTCAAGATGAAGGAAAATGAGACTATTGGAGAAATGTTCACAAGATTCACCGACATCACAAATTCTCTCATTGGTCTTGGAAAAACATATACACAAGTGGAGATGATAAGAAAAATACTTCGATCACTTACTCCACAATGGGAAAAGAAAGTTATCGCAATCGAAGAAGCCAATGATTTGTTAACTCTTACGGTTAAAAATCTTATCGAAAATATTATGGCATATGAAGTTCAAATTAAAGATAGAAAGAATGATGAAGAATCAAAGAACAAGAAAGTTCTTGCATTCAATACTATTTCTGATAAAGAAGATTCAGATTATGATGATGAAGAAATGAGCATGTTTGCACAAAAATTTTGGAAATTTATAAAACGAGGTAATTTTAAATCTAAGAGTTCAATTTCAAATAACCCTCTTTGTTTTAAGCGTAATAAACCAGGTCATGTGAAGAAAGATTGTTCAATGTTGAAGAATAAGTAAAAATCAAGTTATTTCAATAACTTCAACAACATTCAAAATAACAAGAAAAGGAAAGCAATGGCAGTCACTTGGGATGATAGTGATAAGTCATCTTCAGATGAAGAAATTGAAGAAAAGGAAAGTGCTCACATGTGTTTTATGACACAAGATGAAGTAAGTGACAATGAAGAAATTTTAGATGCTTTCAATGAATTATATGAAACTTTTGTCAGATTAAAGACTTCACATAATTCTCTTAAAAGTAAAAATAAAAGATTACTTGAAGAAATTTCTGATTCCTCTACTAATTCTAATTCTCAAGTAATTGTATTAAAAGAAGAAAATTATTCTTTGCTTAAAGAAAATGAAAGTTTATCTAAAGAAAATATTTATTTAAAATCAGAATGTAATAAGTTAAAAATTCGTATTAATAGTTTAGATAAAGATATTTCTTCTTTTAAATCAAAATATGAGGATATATATTTGAATGTAAGCAAATTCAATAAAGGTAAAGAAAATCTTAATAAAATACTTTCTCTTCAAAAAGAATCATAAAAGACAAAAGGATTAGGTTTTAAATTTAATAAAAATAAATCAAAGAAAATAATTTTTGTAAAACCTTCTTGTGATCTGTATGAATATAGAAATAAAAATTTGTGTAAAAAGAAATTAAAATTCTTTTCTATTTAGGTTCCAAAAGAATTATCTTCTTTACATAAGAATTTTTATATTTCTGATTTTATTAAAAATATTTGTTTATCAACTAACTATTTAGGAAAATCAAACTATTCATGGGTTTGGTTTCCTAAAGGCTAATTTAAAGGATCCAACATAGTATGGGTACCAAAAAAGTAAATGTTTATTATTCCAGGTACCCAAGAAAGATAGGTGGATTTTGGATAGTGGTTGCTCCAAACATATGACTGGAAACATACAATTATTGTCATCTTTTCAAAACAAGGATGGTGGTACCGTTACTTTTAGAGATAACAACAAAGGAAAAGTCATCGGTATTGGATCTGTCGATAATCCAAAAAAACCTATCATTGATAATGTTCTATTAGTTGATGCTCTTAAACATAATTTACTTAGTATTAGTCAACTTTGTGATAAAAGTTTTAAAATTGTTTTTGAAAAAGAATCTTACTTAATTTATGATATTGATTTAATTACTATTATTTTTAAAGGTCATAGAAAGAATAACATATATGTTTTATCTATGAAAAATATTTCAAATGAACATTATCTTATTGCATCATCTAATGATTCTATTTTATGGCATAAACGTTTTGGACATGTTAACTTTAAACACATTTCTAAGATTTCTAAAAATGATTCACTAAATGGTTTACCTAAGATGTCTTTTAAAAACAATTTTTGTGATGCATGTCAACAAGGAAAAATGCACAAATCATCTTTCAAATCTAAAAATATAATATCTACAAGTAGACCATTAGAATTAATTCACATAGATCTTTTCGGTCCTTCTAGAGTAGCCTCTTTAAATGGAAGTAGATATGCATTTGTTCTTGTTGATGATTTTTCTAGATTTACATGGGTAATTTTTCTTAAACATAAAAATGATGCTTTTAATGAGTTTTCTATTTTTTGCAAAAGAATTCAAAATCAAAAATCTACTTCTATTATCTTTATACGTAGTGATCATGGAGGTGAATTTGAAAATGAATTATTTGTAAATTTTTGTGATAAACATGGTATATCACATACTTTTTTTTCCCCCGTGCTGCTCCACAAAATGGAGTTGTAGAAAGGAAAAATAGAACTTTACAGGAATGTGCTAGAACCATGTTGTGTGATAGTAATTTACCAAAATATTTTTGGGCAGAAGTTGTATCAACAGCTTGTTATGTATTAAACAGAGTTTTGTTAAGACCTATTTTAAAGAAAACATCTTATGAATTATTTTTTAACAAAATTCCTAAAGTATCTTATTTTAAAGTTTTTAGTTGTAAATATTTTATTTTAAACACAAAGGATAACTTAGATAAATTTGATTCTAAATCTGATGAAGGAATTTCTGTTGGATATTCTAATCACAGTAAAGCATATAGAATATATAACAAAAGAACACTAGTTATTGAAGAATCTTTACATGTTTCATTTGATAAAAAAATTTCAAAATCACCTATTATTTTAAATAATGATGAAGATATAATTGATATTGTTCATGATACTCTAATGATAGATATTACAAAAGATGATAATTTACAAAATAATTTACCTAAAGATTTTGTAGAAGTTAAAAATCATCCACATGATTTAGTTATTAGAAATATTTCTGATAAAGTAACTACTAGATCTCATTTTAATTTGATTGCTCATACTGCTTTTATTTCAACTATTAAACCTAAAAATATAAAAAAAGCACTTCTTGATGATTCTTAGATAATTGCTATGCAATATGAACTTAATCAATTTACTAGAAATAATGTTTGAGATCTTATACCTAGACCTCAAAATAAATCTATTATTGGAACAAAATGGATTTTTAGAAACAAATTAGATGAATTTGGTCAAGTTGTTAGAAACAAAGCTAGATTAGTTGCTCAAGGTTATAATCAAGAAGAAGGAATAGATTATGATGAAACTTATGCACCTGCTGCTCGTTTAGAATCAATTAGAATTTTACTTGCATTTGTATGCTTTATGAATTTTAAATTATTTCAAATGGATGTTAAAAGTGCATTTTTAAATAGTTTTATAAAAGAAGAAGTTTTTGTAGAACAACCTCTAGGTTTTGAACATAAAAATTTTCCAAATCATGTTTTTAAACTTAAGAAAGTTTTATATGGTCTTAAACAAGCACCTCGTGCATGGTATGATAGATTAAAGAAGTTTCTTTTAACTTCAGGTTTTGAAATTAGAAAATTTGATTCAACATTATTTATTAAGAAAATAAATAAAGATATTTTACTAATCCAAATATATGTAGATGATTTTATTTTTTGTTCTACTAACAACAATCTTTGTCAAGAGTTTGCTAAGACTATGCAGGGTGAATTTGAAATGAGTCACAAGGGTGAACTGAATTTCTTCCTTGGACTACAAATTAAACAATTGAAAGAAGGAATATTTATCAATCAAAGCAAGTATGCAAAAGATTTACTCAAACGTTTCGGAATGGAAAATACAACAAGCAAACCAACACCAATGAGTACTACTACATCACTTGACAAAGATGAAAATGGTAAGAATGTTGATAAAAAGCTTTATCGAGGTATGATTGGATCACTTCTTTACATTACTACAAGTAGACCTGATATTATGTTTATTGTATGTTTATGTGCTAGATTTTAATCTAATCCTAAAGAATCACATCTTAAAGCAGTAAAAAGAATTTTTAGATATATTAAAGATACTACAAATTATTGTTTGTTTTATCCAAAACATAATTCATTTGATTTAATTTCATATAGTGATGCTGATTTTGCCGGATGTAAATCCGATAGAAAAAGTACAAGTGGAACATGTCATTTCTTAGGACATTCACTCGTATCTTGGTTTAGTAAAAAAGCCAAATTCAGTATCATTATCAACAACTGAAGCTGAATATATTGCTGTAAGTCTTGCATGTGCTCAAATTTTATGGATGAAACAAACATTATCTGATTATGGCATATATTGTCCAATATCATCCATAATGTGTGATAATTCTAGTGCAATTAATTTATCTAAAAATCCTATTCAACATTCACGTACAAAACACATTGATATTAGATATTATTTCTTACGTGATCATGTGCTTAAAGGTAATATTTCATTAGAATTTATATCTACTGATAAACAAATAGCAGATATATTAACAAAACCCTTAAAAGAAGAAATTTATGTTAAATTAAGAAGGGAATTAGGAATATGTTCAATTGAAGATTTAAATTAATTTTTTTAAAACAAACACATATGCATACATACCCTTAATAGTCGACTAATTTAACCTATAGTCGACTACATGCACAAGTATTGCATATAAGTTTTTCTGTTATTTACAGTGTAGTCGACTAATTTCATTTATAGTCGACTACTCTAAGTCAAAAACTAAAAAACAACTTTCTGTTGATTATAGTGTAGTCGACTATTTTTCTTATTAGTTGACTACTAATACTAAATTCACAGTTTTACATTTTTAAAGCTTATTGGATTTTTTTTAAAACAAACCCAAAACCCAAAATCCAATACCCGTTTCATTTAAGTAAAATTCATCTCAACCATAGATTCTTAACTCTATCAATCCTAACCACATATCTAAGATAAAATCTTCACCTTACATTTATTTTACAGTCAAATCTGGACTATACAATGAAATTCTTTTAAAAAGAAAAAATAAAAACCTAAAACTACCCACTAACTCTTTCCAAAACCGAGTCCTCTTCTTCCTCTCTTCAGAACCCACAGATTCCAGGTTAGGGAATCTTCGTTCCTCTAAAATTTTCATCAAGTTCTTCATTTTCTTGCAATCCGTCAAGTTCAGTAGTCGACTACACCAAGTACTAGTCCACTAATCTAGGGTTTCAACAGTTTGTGGTAAAATTCTCAACTTGATCTTTGAATCTTCTGTTATTTCTTTGATTAATCATGTCTAGAGCTAAGAAAGCTAAGCAAATCCATACTTCTGTTAACAATGAAATCATCATTTACTTGAAAAGTCCTGATTAATTAGAAGAATTTAACAAAATATCAACTTTTGAAGTTCTTCCAGGACGATTTGTGAAATTTGATGATTTCATTCCCTGGAACTTTGGATCATATTTTGATAATGTGGGATTGCTTAAATTATTCTCTGCTAAAAATAAAAAACGCACATATCCTTTTCTTGTTCAATTATTCTATACTAATATAGAACGTGTTGGAACTATTGGTGGTTCTGAAAAACTTAAAACTCTTGTTAAAGGAATAGAGATTGACTTAACTACAAAGTCAATTGGAAAAATTTTCAATATTCCGTATCAATGAATTTCTCTTAGGTTAGTTAGGATGAATGATTCAGATATTTTTTATCTAATCATATATTTCTTCCTGGATATGGTAAACCTTTAAATAACTCAAACAAACTTCGTCCAATTCCTAGATTCATTGCACGAATCTTAGCATATAACTTGTTTCCAAAAACTAGGAGTTTTCATTTCATTTCCCTGGACTTAGCAAAAGCTCTATATGCTATAATGGGAAATATCCAAGTTAATTGGGCTGAAGTTTACTTTGACAATCTTCTGACAATTCCAAGAGAATTTCTTCCATATGGTTCTTTTCTAACAAAAATCTTTGACAAATTTTATGTGGATCTTCAATCTGAAAATTATGTTGTCCGTTCCATTGAATTTTTTGATTCCAATGCCCTAACTAGGATGAAGTTAACTAATTTTGAAATTCAAGAACAAAATCCTCAAGATGAACCTCATCCACATCAAGAAGAAATTCCACAAGATATTCCACAATCTTCAACTCAAGCTGGAACTTCTTCTAGTCAACCACCACCATCATTTCCTACAGAACCTTCATGTTTTTCAGACGTGCAATACAACACTCTAAGTGCACATATTCTTGAACTTGAAACTAGTCAGAGAGCTCTATATTCTCAGAATTCCTATATCATTAGTAATCAAGAAGAGCTAATCAAGAAGTTTGAAGACTTGGACACAAAGCTTAATGCATACTTTAAAGGACAGCAACCTCCTCCAACACCTTAGAAGTTTATGCATGCATCATTTTATATTTGGATGTTTTAGTTTCAAAACAATTATGTTATTTTGATTATCTATGGTTAAGTATCAAAAACAATGTAGTTGTGGGTTGTTATTAAGACATATGTAATATGGTATGTTGGTACAATGTCTAGTATGTTGATTGTGTGTTTACTTTTTACTATGATGTTGTTTGGATAGTTAATATATGTGTTACATATTTTAAACAGATCATGGTGATGAACATTGTGGAACTTTTGGTCTTTATGACAAGTCTTTGCCTACCTATTTGGATGGGTGAAGTTATGGACTATGTTCATAATCTGGATGATTTGTTTGAAGTATTAGCTCATGTTGAAGAAATAATATCATATTTAGCATAATTGTTTATTTCTTTTTGTTGATAACAAAGGGGGAGAAATGGTTGGTTATCTATATTATTTATGTATTGTTATTTGTTATTAAATATACAGGGGGAGTAAGTATGGTTATTTCATAATGTTTAAACATTGTTATAAAATACATACTTATGCATAAATTATTTGTTATCATCAAAAAGGGGGAGAATGTTGATTATCATATCTCCATGATATTATTTTGATGATAACAATTTATACAATATGTGTTATACAAATACACTAACTTTTATATGCAGCTTTCAATATCAAAATATGAACAAGTGCAAGTTGAGATTCAAGGCATTATGAAGTGAAGAAGATGAAGAGCATATGAGATAATGTATTTTATATTGTCTTTACTTAGAATTATTATACAAGCCTTGATCACTCACTAACACACACACATAAATATTAGAACACACTAACACAGGCTTGGTTAACTATAGAAATCCCCAATGTTAACCATTAGAGTTATAATTAGTAATAGAGTATCAAAACAGTTAATTTATATTATTTTCTAACTCTTAGTAGTCGACTAATTAGAATAGTAGTCGACTACTCATGTTTTTGTCTTAAATATATGTTTCTGTAAATTTACAGTATAGTCGACTAATATGGATAATAGTCAACTACTCAAGTTTATGACAGAAACATAAGTTTCTGTTATTTTACAGTATAGTCGACTAATTGTCAATATAGTCGACTACTGAAAGCAAAATTCATTTTCTAAGTTTCTGTCAAAATTATAGTATAGTCGACTAATAAACTTTATAGTCGACTACTGAGAAATTTTCTGAATATACAGAGTCTGTTTAAACTCAGTGTAGTCGACTAATCAGTCTTGTAGTCGACTACAGATGCAATTTTTCAAGAATTTAAAGTTTGAATATATGACTGTTTATAGCCGTTTTTAAATGTTTTTAAAGTTCAAAAACTTGTCTTTTCAATGGCAATAAATAGGTTATTTGTTCAGAAAAAATGCAGACATTGAGATACCCATAAGCTTTGATCTTTGTGCATTTTTTTTAAGTGAAAAATATTCAGACTTTGAGAAAAAGAACAGTTTCTAAAATTGCTTTTGAACATCATTCAAATACTTATTGTTTAGGCAATTTACATAAGTTAGAATCATTCCTAAGCCACTACTACACT
The DNA here is from genome assembly GCA_022839385.1 of Asparagus kiusianus. Classification (NCBI taxonomy): domain Eukaryota; kingdom Viridiplantae; phylum Streptophyta; class Magnoliopsida; order Asparagales; family Asparagaceae; genus Asparagus; species Asparagus kiusianus. The sequence goes on along the minus strand of BQKN01064954.1, from coordinate 67,828 downwards.
ACACTACAAATCAAGGCTTATAGGATTTGAAATTGTTGCTTCAAAAAGTTCTCTCAAGTTGTGAGAGGTGTTAATCTCTTGGTTTAGAGATTGGTGTGCAAATTGGCAAGGTGTTTGCCAAATTGGTGTTGTAATTTGTAAGGACTTGCAAATTGGTCAGGTTTGTTTTTGATTTTGTAAGTTTATTCAAAATCATAGTGGAAACTCTCAAGCGGAATTTGCTTGGGGACTGGATGTACACCGGATTGGTGGAACCAGTATAAAACTTAGTGTTTGTGATTGTGAATTTCTGATATTGCCATTTTTCTTTGCAATTTATAATCTACTTTACATAAATTATAATAGAACACTATTCACCCCCCCTCTAGTGTTCTAGTGTATCTATTTCAGATCCTACAGATTTGTGGATTTCTAGTTGTACGTTTCTTTTGTCATTCTGTTATCGTACTGTTTTTCGTTTTGGTTTTTGTAGTTCTATTTGTTTTGTGGGATCTTGCCGTGTGCCATACACGTTGACGTACACCTGTTTTCTCTGGTGTACGTCAGACTTAGAGGAAGAACAGCTTCAACATGAGCCAAATGATTCTCTGCAGGAGTTCCTTGCAGACGAAGCAAAATAAGACTCGAAGCCTATTCTTTTCATTTATTAGTTAATGGTTCCAGTTTACTTTTGTAGTTCTTTTCATTCCTGCCTGATCAATGTATTTCATATTTTTTCAGTTCATTTGTTCTGATTTGTATAAGGACATGTTTAACCCGTATTTTTATGTCTCGGATGTTATCCTATTTGTGATATGATATTTTTATTATGAGTTTGTCTATTATATTCTTATTGATTGTGATCGGGGACCTGTACCTTTGCATTGCATTTATTTCTAAACTCTTAGCGTATTGGATTAAGAAAAAAATGATAGTGTATATTTCTTCTCAATCTAATACGTCGCGGGCTTGTTCACGTTCCGATTCCCGGGTATTTTGGGAAGCGGAGTGTGAAAAGTTAGATGTAATCTCATTGTTGCTGTGAAAAGCTTATCTCTGCAGTGTTGTCCCAATGCCCGTGTGGGGGTCAGCACATAAGTCTTCGATCTTCGAATGGTTGACTGAGTCGTCGACAGTCGTATCATCAAGAAGAAGATGTTTTCATCCCAAGAAGCAAACATCTAAGGAACACCACATTGAAGTGATGATCAACATGGTCAGCAAGGGCAAAAGCAAAGTCTTGGCTGATTCCTTGGAATCTTCTGATCCTGAATATTCTCTAGGGTTAGGTGAAATGCTTGTAGAAGGACAGGGGTATTTCAACGCACTCGTACTCGTAAGGGCATAGTAATCTCGTTTGATTACAGACGATTAGCGGGTATTACGAATGAAGAAGAGCCCGAAAATTTAGCCATTGTCACTTCTCAGCCCTCCAATACGGATCAAAGTGAACAGGCAAGTGCTCACATGGCCGAAAGTGAGGAAGATATGGCAAAGAAGGTGGAAGAACAAAAATCATTCATCCTCCAACAACAAGAATCTATTAGATGCTTGGAAGCAGTGGTAGAGAAACTCCTTAGAGAGAAGGAAAAGAAGAAGAAGAATATTCATTCCCAAGCCTCGGGATCAAGGCGTAGGAGACCTTCACCTGTCGATGAAGAAAATAGCCGTCAAAACCCAGATGGTGATGATGAAGGCGATAAGGAGGAAAAGGTTATGAAGATCCATTACAAATCATCTAAAGCTGAATCCAATCCTCGTACGAAAGTACGGGACAAGAAGTTAGACGTGTTAGACCCTAGAGGGGGGTGATTAGGGTCTTATACTAATCTAATCCCAATTAAATTCTAATTAAAAGTAATGTTGATTAATTAGTTCTTGCACGAATGATATAAGATAGATATGATCAAGAAAGATATGAATAAGCACAAATAAAAAGTACGCTAAGCAAAACACAAATAAAAGATATGTTTACAAGGTTCGGTCACCACGATCAACGTCCCCGCTCCTCACCTCGAGGAGATCTCCACTATCACAATCCGGTTTGGAAGCCAAAACTTCTACACACTCGGTTTACAAGCTTATAGAAAACTCTCACACAATAAACACTATGCAATCACACTTTACATACTAAGTGTAGGAACCTAGCCCGTGTCCTCCTCCTCAAGTGCTCGGATGCAACCTCTCCCTAGGTTCGTCAACCGACGTCACTCCTATTGGATTCGATCTCGTCTCTCGCCTCATACTTCTCTCAGTGTACAAGTGTATTACAAGTGATACTCACAAATAAAGATTAAATACAATGGTTCATTCTCAACAACAAATGAAAACACAAATGAAGCTTACACTCACTAAATCACACCCCACAACCCACACTATATAGTATGAAGACATTAAGCTCAATATTGTGTGTGTGATAACAGTGAATGAAAAATATGTAACTCAATAAATATAGCTAAGATATGAAAATGAAATTATAAGCTATATGAAAAGATGAGTTAGGAAAACTTCTCCATAGACAAGAAGAATAGTGGATGATGAGATTAAAAATCTTCTTCTTGTAGTAGGAAACTTCTTTTGAAACAGACTGATAAAATCATCTTAAATAGCTCTTAAACGCTTCTTAATCTTTTGTTAAAACACGAATTGTAAAACAAAACTTCTTGATAGATCTCTTACTGAAGGAGAAGAGCAATGGGGTATTTATACCCACTAAAAATATCAGCCAAAACCAATTAGAAAAGACCAAAATAGCCTCAGACAGCCGTTGTAAAAAATAGCCATTAAAAGGCAATGATGCCGGTCGACCGTGGAAATCTCACGGTCGACCGCGAGGCACAAAAAAGTTGAGTATAGAAATTAAAAGCTGGCGGTCGACCACGGCGGTCGACCGCGAAGGTCTTTGCATGGATTCACGGTCGACCATCACGATCGACCGCGAGCACATAAAGTTCATACTAAGAAAAAATGCTGCTGGCGGTCGACCGTGGCGGGCGACCGCAAACTGATACATGGCATATGACAGGTTTTGGGCTGATTTTGAAATTGCGTTAAAAATATCAAATTAATTTCAAAAATAGTAAAACTTTAGGAAAAGTTTCTAAATGATGAAATAAACATGTTTGAAAAGGAATTTTTGGAAAATCAATTTTCGTTTGTGAAAACTCCCTATTTTTGATAAGTGTTCAAAAAACCTGTTTTTTTGTGAACATGAAAATTGAGATATGACTTGTAAATACATATATATATCATGTATATATTCTATATATATAAAGAAGTGTGAATGAGCTGTAAACATGAAATAAAAACAATTATAACGAAGTTTGATGAGAAATCATTTATTTGATAGAAAACATCAAAATTGTGTTAAGTGTACATATATTGAGCTTACATATAAACATACGATATATGTAAGCAAGCTAAACTAATACCTAGGTGAATGCACACACATGAACTTGAATCTTTAATGCTTGATTATCGTGTGTTGAATTACCTGTAAAGAGAACAACAAAAACAACAAAAACTAGAGAATAGATTAGCGATAAATTGTTTGACAAATCATCATCAAAACTATAGGGCCAACAAGACGATTTCCAGAAGCAACTTGACGCATTGAAGCTCCAAGGAAACTTCAATGAACTAGGGGTGGCTAGGCCATATCCTAGTGAATGGGATATGATTCTGTATCGTCCGAAGTTTAAACAACTCAATCTTGCAATTTGATGGCAAGGGTTCCCCTACCCAACATATTTATTACTTCCAGGCGCAGATGGGGCATTTAGTGGGTAATGATCCCATTATGACTCGATTGTTCATTAGTACCCTAAAAGGGGTGGCTTTTGAATGGTTTCGTAGACTTGAGCCTGGATCAATCCAAAGTTGGAGAGATTTGGAGAAGCTTTTCCTGGCTCGATTCTTCGATGATGACACCAAAGTGTCTATGGCCACATTATTGGTAGAGAAGCAGAAGAAGAAAGAGTCTGTCAGTGACTTTGTCAAAAGATTCCAAAATCAATCTCTGCATTCGCGTGATCAAGTTTCTGAAGCTACACTTGTGGAGATGTGCCATAATAATCTTTCTATCAATACTTTGTCTAAGATGGGCGCTATTGAAGCCTGTTCATGGAAAGATTTAGTTTGGTAAGGAGAGCAGGTGGAAAACATGCTCAAGAGGATAGAGGTTGAAGAACCTTAGGAATCCCAGTCTAAAAAGAGATGAGGTAAAGGTAACTATAATTCCCAGAAACAATCAAAAGGGAAGGATACTCTAGCTGTAGAGACAGCACTATCTCCGAGGTCTTCTACAAAACAAAAAGGAAATACTTCTAACAATCGTTTTCAAAAGAAGTATGATTTCAAAGATGAACATGTGGTTTCCAAACTCACATCATTGATCAAAATGAAGAAAATCAAGTTGCCAGAGGTGAGGCAGACCGAAGAAGTGACAAGGACCGACGATCCTAATTACTGCATGTACCACAAGATGGTGCATCATCCAACTAAGGCTTGTTATATCTTGAAGGATAAAATCCAGGCTTTGTTAAATGTAGGAGTGATGACACTTTAAGCTGAGCAAAAGAAGGTATCTACGAATATAGTTTCATTGCAGTTCAGAGACTATGCTGAGGTGCAAGTTCAAAATGGAGTGAAACCAATTCCCCAAGCTGAGATGAGGGTTGTAAACCTTGACCCTCATCAAAAGAAAGAGAAGGGAATGGTCCCCTACACCACTTCTAAAGGTGAAATGATGTGGGTTAATCCTGATTTACTAATACACGAGCAGTGGACATCGGCAAATGCAAAGAAGCCTAAGGTCAAACGAAGATCTTGTAATGATATTTCAGTTGTTCCAGATGAAGGGGATGAAATCGCATCACTTAGTAGTTCTGAGAATGAGCAACAAGCATTCACTGCACAACCTGCACATATATCAGGAACGCGCGGAGGAAAAGAGTATTTGAAGAAGTACTCAGAAACAACACATGCATCACCCAAACCAGGGAAAGAAGTAATGGAGTAAACATAAGCGAAGGAACTTCGTTACAACAAAGCACTCCGAAAAGATACACCAGAGAACTCGAAAGATCCTTTTCGGTTTGATGTGTTGGCTTAGTTGGCCAACATCCCAGCAAGAATCACGTTGTTTGAGCTTCTGCGCTTATCTCGATCAACGAGAGAAGCTCTTCATGAAGTGTAGGCAGACAATGAGGCTTTTCTCACTCACTTTCCACCAAACCTAGTTGAATCAACATTGGAAGAAGTTTTCCCTCATTGTTGTCAAGTCTTTCATGGAAGAATGTCGCGCATCACATTTTCTCAAGAAGATATGCATGTGAGAAACCCAAAACACGATAGATCATTGTACTTCACGGGGTATATCGGTTCTATTCGGGTAGACAGAATTCATGTTGACCAAGGGTCTGCCTTAAGTATCATACCACTAAGTCTCATTCATCACCTTGGAGTCCCGTTGCATCGTTTATCAACGACGGGAACCATAATCTACGGCTTTAATGCTTCCAATACTCGTCCCCTTAGCAAAATCAAGCTTAAATGCCAATTGGGTGACTTGAGAACAGATGTCACTTGCTAAGTCATTGATGTGGAGACATCTTACAATTTGTTATTGGGTCGACCATGGATCCATAACAATTTGATTGTTCCATCAACTCTACATTAATGCATGAAATATGTAGATGAGAGTGGTGAAGTCAAAACAGTAGTCGCAGAGAAGCAACTATTCAAAGGGGTGGAGAATTATTTTATAGATTCTATCCATTACCTTGAGGGTGAGCCATTTGAAGTACCACTGATTGAAGAACCAGATAGCGATAATGAAGCCGATACCGAGTCTGAGCACGAACAGGGTCTTGTTTTCAATGATATAGAACCTGTCGTAATCGGTCTTAAAAATCTGGATGTAAATAAACATGCCTATGAGGATAGTGAAATTATCTTTAATAATAATGATGATTTAGCTTACTTGTCACGTGTTGAATTGAGTTCTAATATGCCATGTACAAGCGATAGCAGATTGGTAGATCCTCTACCCCGCTTGTATGCTGAATCAAAGTTATACATGCCGATCCAATCATCCTTTGTGACAAATCGGCAACGAATCGAATCTTCGCAAGCAGTCTTCATAGTATCGGCTAAGGTTAATGGCCAAAAAGACATCATCTTCGAAAAGAGTAACGGCCCATCACAAACTCTTTTGGAAGAATCCGAGAAGAAGGAAAAAGATCCGCAATTCTCGTATTTTACACCAACAACTCGAAAGCTTATGAAGAATATAGGATATTACTTCATCCATAAAGAAGGCCTAAATTTCGGTAAAGGAATCCAGACACCAATCCGATCTACTTATGTCCCTGAAGGAAAATCAAAGGATTATTATCACAAAACTCGTAGTGGGTTAGGTTAGGTTATGGATCTCCACCGTTCACACTGTGTTTTGGAACTAAGGGAGAACCAGATGATGATTCTTACAACTCATCTTCTGAATCTATTTACTGGGAGTCTAACACCAGTATAGGAGCTGTGCTCAAGGCACTCATGGCCAACATGACCTTGGCATTTCCAATAGAAAATCAAGAAGATGACCAATTACCTCTACTTGATGATTCGCTAAGCAGACAGTTGGGTATATAATGGGAACACCGCTTTGAACAACGCGAACCTCCTACTGATGATAAAGTGATCCAAGTGGACATGGGAGACGAGGTTAACCCGAAATCCATATTCATAAGTGATAACTTGTTATCCCAAGAAAGAGAAGAACTCATTACTCTAGTACGAGAGTATATTGATGTTTTTGCTTAAAACTATGAGGGTATGCCTGGTCTCGATCCTCAAGTGGCTATGCACCACTTAAATATTAAACCAAACATTAAACCTGTTAAACAACAGCAAAGGCAATTTCGGCCCCAAATCATGGAGGCGATTGAAGCTGAAGTCAAGAAGCTCATTGAGTCAGGATTTATCCGCGAAGAGCAACCCCCTGATTGGGTGGCTAAGATTGTTCCGGTTCTAAAAAAGAATGGGAAGATTAGAGTGTGCATTGACTTCTGCGACTTGAACTTGGCTTGTCCTAAAGACGGTTTTCCTTTACCCATCACGGACGTCATTATTGATAATACATGTAGGTTTGAAAGGGTGTCTTTCATGGATGGATTCTCAGGATACAACCAAATCAAAATGTATCCTGATGATGAGAAACACACATCCTTTCGAACACCTTCGGGGATATACTGTTATACAGTAATGCCTTTTGGATTGAAGAATGCCAATGCTACATATCAACGTGCCATGACTTCCATCTTCCAAAAACATCTACGGAAGACTATAGAATGTTATGTAGATGACTTGGTCGTTAAAAGCCGAGATAAGGGAAACCATTTACACGACTTGAAAATAATGTTTGACCTCATGCGGGCACATCAACTTAAAATGAACCCGACCAAGTCATTTTTAGGAATGGTTAGTGGTAAATTCCTTAGGTTCGTGGTCACAGCTAATAGAATTCGTCTTGACCCAGATAAAGTCAAAGCCATCCGAGAACTATCTTCCCCTAGAAATCTCAAAGAACTTCGGGGTTTACAAGGACGATTGGCATACATTTGCAGGTTCATTTCTAATTTATCAGGCAAGTGCCAACCATTCTCAAAGCTAATGAAGAAGCGAGTATCCTTCATATGGGATGAAGCTTGTCAAAAAGCATTTGAAGAGATTAAGCAATATCTCTCCAATCCGTCTGTATTGGTCGCACCAAAGTCAGGTAAACCTTTCTTGATATACATTCGTGCTACAGATCATGCATTGGCAGGACTCTTAGCACAAGATGATGAAAATGGCCATGAGCAAGCTATTTACTATCTCAGTAGGACTTTATCGGGTGTTGAACCTCGTTATCCTCCTATTGAGAAAGAATGTTTGGCACTAGTATTCACAGTCCAAAAGATGTGATATTATTTGGTGGGACAAACCATACATGTCATTTCCCAGATCAATCCTATTCGAGTATTCATGACACAGCCCAGGTCATTGAATTAGCGACTCGCTAGATGAGCATTGTTGCTCTCCTAATACGATATTCACTTCAAACCTCAAAAGGCAGTAAAGGGTCAATCTATTTGTGATCTTATGGCCAACCATCCATTGAAAGGAAAGGTCGACTTGTACCAGGATATGCCAGATGATACATATGAAGCTAATGTTGTTTCTAAAGGGCAGATATGGCAGCTATACTTTGATGGTTCAGCAAGAGCAAGTCTTACTGGTCGAGTTATTGCTGGAGTGGGGGTAGTCTTTATCTCCCCACAATATCATGTGCTACAATGAGCTGTTTCTTTAACAGAGCCGTGTTCTAATAATGTAGCTGAATACAATGCCTTGTTGGTCAGCTTTGATATAGCTAAGCAGCTAGGGTGAGATACTTGGAAGCGTATGGCGATTCGCAACTCGTTGTTAATCAGATTAAGGGAGAATATTAAGTTAGGAATGAAGACCTCATTCCTTATCATACAGCGGCAATCGCATTGGCCGATTCTTTTGAGGGCTTTTACATTGACTATGTACCCCGTCTCAAGAACACTTATGCTAACGCATTAGCGTCACTTGCGGCCACATTAGCTTTACCGGAAGGAGCTACTCAACAAATCACTGTGACGAGCAAACATTTATTCAAGTCGAAGTATGCGCTGCAAATCAACGTGATTGAAAATGAGCCTATAACGCTCAAACCTAAGGATTAACGATTTTCGATTATTGATTATGTCCTGTATGGCTTATTGCCTGAAGACATCAAGGAAAGAGAATCTATTCGTAGACGAGCACCTAGATTTTACTATGATTCCTAATCTCAGACTTTGTATCGAAGGTCATACGATGGATTGCTACTTCATTGTTTGTCAAGTAAAGAAGCAAAATAAGCTCTTAAAGAAGCTCATGATGGCATTTATAGAGCTCATCAGCCCGGCCCTAAATTGTGGGATCGACTGCGTAGATTAGGTTATTATTGGTCCAACATGGTATAAGATACCGTTGCTTATGCTAAACGATACCATGCCTGCCAGATACATGCAAATTACATGCATCAACCACCCGAGCATCTCCACCCATCAACTACTTCATGGCCTTTCGAAACATGTGGTATGGACGTTGTTGGCCTAATAACCCACCCTCTTCCAAGGGACATCGATTCATTCTAGCGATAACTGACTATTTCTCTAAATGGGCAGAAACAATCCCGTTGAAAGATGTTAAGACGAGTGATGCCGTTAAATTATTAAAATATCACATTGTATACAGATATGGCATTCCGAGGCGTATCGTCCATTATAACGGGCCTCAGTTCATTAGCCAAGCCTTCACTCGATTCTGTATAAATTCAGGATCACGAATTTGGCTTCAATAGCTTATAACCCTGCGGCTAACCGGCAAGCAAAAGCTTTCAATAAGACCATTGTCAGGATTCTCACCAAGGTAGTTTCGACGAACAAAAGAGACTGGAATGAGAAACTGGGTCAAAGTTTGTGGGCCTATCGCACAACGGTTCACACACCGACAGGGGTGACACCATATTCCTTGGTATATGGATGTGAAGCTGTATTACCATTAGAAATCCAAATTCCATCTCTGCGAATAGCACTTACAACTGGCATGACAACGGAAGAAAGTCATCACCGACGTCTTGAAGAACTAGAAGCGCTAGATGAAAATCGGCTACTAGCCCAACAACACATTGAATTTTATCAAGCTCGGATTTCTAGAGCATTTGATAAAAAGGTTAAATACCGCACATTCAAGGAAGGATACCTAGTTCTCGCCGTCCGACGCTCAATGATTCTAAATTCCAAAAAGAAGGGGAAGTTCAAACCAAAATATTTTATAGTAGAAACTGTCTACTCAAATGGAGCATATCGTCATATCAATCAAGAAGGCGATAAAATCATGATGCTAATCAATGATAAATTTCTGATGAAATATTACCCATAGATTCCTTGGTCCTATTAAGATTCCGGTTCGTATACTTGCCAGGGAGGACAAGAGACTCAGGAATAAGGTGATTCCCTTAGTAAAGGTTCAGTGGAACCGAGGAGGCATTGAGGAAATTTCTTGGGAGCGCGAAGATGACATATGTCGCGACTACCCACACTTGGTTGAGCAGGTAAATTAATTCTTATTGTGTTATATTGTGACGCCCCTGGGTTCACACACGGCTGCAGTCTGAGGTGAAACCATGGATGTCAAACCTGCCATGCACCACACCGTG
>BQKN01064954.1:16467-42576 GCA_022839385.1 Asparagus kiusianus | reverse complement strand
GATCTACGCAGTACGACGGGTATTATTTCACCAAGGAAATAATAGCCGAGGGGGATTAGTTCACCAAGGAAATAATCGCCCGATTCTCGGGATCAAAGACCAAGCTTTGATCCGGAGTATGCCTGCGTAGATCTGAGATCCGATCTGAGATCCGGTCCCTCTCGAACTCTTGCCTTATTTGGCATTAACGATCACTGAGCACCGGATCTGGATGAGCAAGTCCTCAAAGTCCCAAAGCTTCAATCTTTTTTTAGATCTGAGCCTCGAATCCTGCAGAGCTTCGCCTCTCCAAATTTTCCAACCCTTGAAAATAGATCTGAGCCTCTATTTATAGGCCACCTTCACTGTGCCCGTGCACAGGTGGCCGAACCACCGAGCCACCTCAAGGTGGCTCGGCCTCGGCCGAGCCTCTCTTGGTGTTGGTTTCTCTGTTTTTCATTTTTCGGTTCTGTTGTTGATTTGTTCGGACTTGATTCGTTGACCTGATTTGGCAGTAAATTCGGTTCCTGATTTGGCAGTAAATCCACTTTTGAATTTGAGTCTGAAACTGATCTTAAATCGATTGTGATTCGTCCGAGTCCGCTCTTGGTTGGATGACTCGTCGATTCACTAAACCGTTAGCATGATTCCGTATGCGAGTGGATTCATTCCATTGTTTGCGTGCGGTCCGTCAGCCTCGTAGCTTCGTTAATCCGCTTCGTCACATATCGCTTGGCTTCGGTATTGTGGAGTAACGATCGTATTTGGATACGTCGCCCGATGGTTGTTTTGACGTCGTCGAGCTGTGTTAAGGGACCTATAGGCAGTTTTATACGCCTACAGATACCCCCTCCAAAGTATTTCAGCCTCGTTCTTTTATAGAAGAGTCTGGAATACTTTGGATATGATTGTCCCATCCTTTAATCGGGATATTTGGAATGGCTTCTATTCTTGATTCCTTCAGTCCTCCAGGCTATTCGGTGCTTTGTCGAATGTTTGTAGGGGTTCCGGTACTGCATTTATTGTCTGACCGTTGTCGGAATTTCGAACTTGAAGTCGATTCTCGATTTCCTGACTTTTTAGCTCGAGTTTGCTGTTTCAACATAGAACTGACCATCGGTGTTGAATCTTCATTTATAATGCGTTGTTCGGCGTTTGAGCTTCCTTGTGATGCGTTGTCCGGCGTCCGAGCTTCATCACGACGCGTTGTCCGGCATTCGACACAGTTTATACTCGTATGTCTTTTGGAGTATACACAGTTTAAGCTCTTAAGGAATTGGAGCGTGGCAGATATTTGAGTCACGAGACCAATCTATAGAATTAATGCGTCAATGACTCGTATTTATAGAATTTTTGGCAAATTCTCAGCCATCAACGGGTTTGATGAGCCTTTACCGACTACCGTTTGAGTCGGGCTAGCATGCTGATTGTTTAAGTCCGTTCCGCATGTGACGTTAAGCTAAAAGAGTTAACTCTTTTAGTGCTACGATATTGAATACGTAGACTTCGTCTTTCTCCTGTGAAAAGACTAAACAGCAACGTGTATGAGATGTTGACTTAGGATTTTTGGCAAATCCTCAGCCTTCAACGGATTTGACGTGCTCTTACCGATTACCGTTTGAATCGGGCTTACATGCGGATTGTTTTAGTCCGTTCCGCATGTGACGTTGTGCTAAAGGAATGAACTCCCTTAGACTTTGTGCTATGATGTTGAATACATAGGCTTTACCATTTGTTACGGGAATAGGCTACCCGGCGACGCGTGTTAGGCGTTGACTTTAGAATTTTTGGCTAACCCCAAGCCTTCAACGGATTTGATTAGCCTTTACCGACTACCGTTTGAGTCGGGCTAGCATGTGGATTGTCTAAATCCGTTCTGCATGTGACGTTGTGCTAACGGAATGAACTTCCTTAGACTCTTTGCTACGACTTTGAATACGTAGACTTCGCCATTGTTACGGGAATAGGCTACCCGGCAACGTGTATTAGACGCTGACTTATCCTTACTTAGGTTTCAGGATAAGATACCCCAGAATCGAACTCTGGTGTCTTTTTCTGCGGAGAAAGTTTAAACCGGCGACGCGTGTCAGGCGTCGGTATATCCTTTCTTAGGATTCAGGATGAAATTCCCTATGCGTGTAAGGCATGGATTTTGGTGTTATTAATAACAACCTGCCACAATACTGAATATGTGGGCGAGTGTTCTTTTTAACGGTAAAGAACTAACCGGCAGCGCGTGTTAGGTACAGACTTATCCCTTCTTAGGTTTCAGGATAAAATACCCCCGAATCGAACTCTGGTGTCTTCTTCTACGGAGAAAGACTAAACCGGCAGCGCGTGTTAGGCGCAGACTTATCCCTGCTTAGGATTCGGGATAAACTTCCTAGGATGAATCCTAAATTCTTGGAAAAGGATTAGTGTGGGAAATGAAGAATTTTATATTCTATTCCCCGAACAAGGAAGGAAGAATTTTATATTCTATTCCTTGATTCTGGAAAGGAAGAATTTTATATTCTATTTCCAGTGCAAGAAAGAAACTAGAAGTGGGATCTCCACTCCGAGAATCCGGAAGATCTAAATAAGCTTACCTTTTATAGGATTGGTTATCTAGATGAATTTTTCGTTTATCAAAATGAAATTTCAACTTTGGTTATAACCATGACGAGGTTTAACCAGAGAGAAAAGAAGGGAGCTCTTTCGTTTATCGAAAGGAGACTCTGAATTGAAAGTGAACCTCTTGTTTATGGAAAGAATCAAGAGAGGTATTTGTTGGTGGTTTAGACCAGAAAGACAGTTTTGGTGGACTCACTGTCAATTGAAATTGATCAGAGAGGGATTTTGGTGGTAGAAATAATTTTGGGTTATCCTCTAGAATATTAAGTGTAATATTCTTCGTGGAACTTCCTGATAAATGGGTTATCCTGAATGTACTAGGGGTAGTACTTTTTTAGGAACTTCCCATTTATTGGCATTAATTGCCTGACGCCCTCTAAAGAAATTAGGCGATATGCACCATTTGAGTAGACTGTGTCTATCACAAACGGCCCTTCCCATTTGGGTTCAAATTTACCTTTCTTCTTGGAGTTGAGGATTATCGGTCGGTGAGCAGCGAGAACCAGATCTCCTTCCTTGAAGCTTCTTTGTCGGACTCTTTTGTTAAAAGCCCTAGACATTCTGGCTTGATAAAACTCGATGTGTTGTTGAGCTTCCAAGCGCCTTTCATCCAACATCTCGAGTTCTCTGAGACGTTTCTGATGTTGTTCTTCCGTCGTCATCTCCGTTGCAAGAGCAATCCGAAGGGATGGGATTTGGATTTCCAACGGCAGGACAGCTTCACATCCGTATACCAACGAATATGGGGTAGCTCCTGTAGGTGTGTGTATGGTGGTACGATAAGCCCAGAGTGCTTCGCCGAGTTTATCGTCCCAGTCTCGTTTATTGGTCTTCACAAGCTTTGACAATATCTTAATGATCATCTTGTTAAAAGCCTCAGCTAATCCGTTTGCGGCGGGATAATAAGCTATTGACGAAATATCTTGAATCTTAAATTTGTCACAAAACCTGACGAAGATGTTGCTTATGAACTGTGGACCATTGTCATGAATGATCCGTCTTGGCACGCCATGTCGGTATATGACATGATGCTTGATGAAATTGATGACGTTGTTCATCTTCACTTCTTTAAGCGGAATCGCTTCAGCCCACTTTGAAAAGTAGTCCGTGATTGCGAGAATGAACCGATCACCTTTGACCGAAGGGGGAAAGATAGGACTGACAATGTCCATACCCCATGTCTCGAACGGCCACGATGTGGTTGACGTGTGTAACCGCTCCAGTGGTTGGTGCATATAATTTGCATGCACTTGACAGGCGTGACATCCTCGAGCGTACTCGATTGCATCCCGAACCATTGTTGGCCAAAAATATCCCATTCTCCTGATGCAATCATACAGCTTGGGACCAGGCTGATGCGCACCGCATTCTCCTTCGTGTGCTTCCTTAAGAACTTCTTCTGCTTCTTCGTTCGAAAGGCATCGGAGTAACAAACCATCGTACCCTCGACGATATAATATATGGGTCTCGGTATTATAGAAGAATCTTGGTGCTCTTCGGCGAATTGATTCCCTCTCTTTTACATCCTCTGGCAAAATACCATATTGGACGTAGTCAATGATAGGAAAATACCAGTCTCGGGATTCAGACCCAATTTGAGTTGAGTTTACTTCTTTGGCGTTTATGTTTCTATCATCTTCCTCTTCGATATCCATATTGTATATGGGTATGCAGAGTTGATGTGATCTTACTGTGACTAGCAGTTCAGTTTCGGGAGGCTGCGCAAGTGATACCGCTAGTGCTGCCAGTGCATCTGCATAAGCGTTCTGGAGACGAGGGATGTATTCAATATAGAATTCTTCAAAAGAATCTGCCATTCTGATTGCCTCCTGGTGGTACGGGATCAGGTCTGGGTTCCTGACTTCATACTCTCCACGGACTTGGTTGACTATCAATTGAGAATCCCCAAAAGCTTCGAGATATTCGACCCCCAGCTCCTTGGCGAAACTGAGTCCAATGAGGAGCGCGTTGTACTCAGCTACGTTATTGGAACATGGTTCAGTCAGTGAATAAGCCCGAGGCATCACATGCTTACCCGGGGAAACTAAAACAACTCCGACTCCGGAAGAGACTCTAGAACATCCAGGGTTTATTGCCACATTAGCTTCTCTCGAAGCACCATCGAAGTATAATTGCCATACTTGTTGGTGCGATGTAGTGTTAACCTCATGGGTTTCATCCGGCAAGTCATCATATACTTCTGCCGTATCCGCAGTTGGGTTTGCCGCCAAAAGATCACAAATTGCTTGTCCTTTGATCGACTTCTGCTGTTTGAAGTGCAAATCATACTGGGACAAGAGAAGGGCCCACTTCGCTATCCGCCAATTCATCGAACCCGGTTGCGTCATAAATACCCGTACTGGATTAACGTTAGAGATAACGTAAATCATCTGTCCAACTAAATAATGCCGCATCTTTTGTACTACGAACACTAATGCAAGACATTCTTTCTCAATCATCGGGTATCGAGACTCGGCGCCTACCAAAGTCTGACTTAGGTAATAGACTGCCTGTTCGTGACCATTATCATCGTCTTGTGCTAGTAAAGCACTTATCGAGTGGTTCATCGCCTTGATGTAAATCAAAAACGGTTTACCTGATTTTAGTGCGACGAGAACAGGAGGATTCGTCAGATATGTTTTGATATCTTCGAGTGCTTTTTGGCAAGCGTCGTCCCAAATAAACGACACACCTTTCTTGTTTAGCTTAGAGAATGGTTGGCACTTCCCAGAAAGATTCGAGATGAACCGCCGGATGTAAGCTAACCACCCTTGCAATCCTCTGAGTTCTCTTAGATTTCTCGGGGGTTGTAATTCATGTATCGTCTTCACCTTGTCAGGATCGATATGTATACCTTTAGTGGTAACGACGAATCCAAGGAATTTTTCGCTGGACATTCCAAGGAAGGATTTAGTGGGGTTCATCTTCAATTGATGATTCCGCATGAGATCGAACATCGTCTTCAAGTCCTTGATGTGATCTTCTTTGTTGCGGGTTTTCACAACCAAATCGTCAACGTAGCACTCAACCGTTTTCCTGAGATGTTCTTGGAAAATCTTAGTCATTGCTCGCTGGTACGTGGCGCCTGCATTCTTTAGACCGAAAGGCATCACCGTGTAGCAAAAGACCCCGAGGGGCGTTCTGAACGCTGTATGCTTCTCGTCATCTGGGTGCATCTTGATTTGGTTGTATCCTGAAAAGCCATCCATAAAAGACATCCTCTCAAATCCGCACGTATTGTCGATGATGACGTCCATGATTGGGAGAGGAAAGTCGTCTTTTGGACATGCCGCATTCAGGTTCCTGAAGTCGATGCAAATCCTGATTTTGCCATTCTTCTTCATGACTGGAACAATATTGGCTAGCCAGTCTGGATGTTGCTCCTCTCGGATGAATCCTGAGTCTATCAATTTCTTAACCTCTGCCTCAATGGCTTCCATAATCTGTGAACGAAACCATCTTTGCTGTTATTTGACAGGTTTGGCATCCGGCTTGATATCGAGGCGGTGCACTGCCACATTGGGATCGAGCCCTGGCATGTCTTCATAGTTCCAAGCGAAGACGTTAATATATTCCCTGATGAGAGAAATTAACTCCTCCTTTTCATTTGGGGGAAGACTATCGCTGATGAATATAGGCTTTGGGTTGACCTCATCGCCCATGTTAATTTGGACTACTTTATCTTCAGTGGGGGGTTCCCTCTGTTCAAACCTATCACCATACTGCATGTTCAGGTGATGAACCCACGGGTCTTCCCATGTTGGCATTTGATCGTCGTCCTCCATTGTGGACGGATCAGCTGTAGCCATGTTTGCCATTAGGGCTTTGAATACTTCCCCCAGACTTGCATTGGAATCCTATTCCGAGGAATCTGATGAGTACCCATTTTTACCTTTGTTAGAAATTTGATCGATGATTTGCCAGCAACATTCGTCATCAGATGAGGAAGCATAGCCTAAACCTCGTCTGAATTTATAATAATCGTCTGGTTTCCCTTTTGGTACGTATGCCGCTTTAGCTAGAGTACGGGGACCTCGATCGAAGTATAAACCTTCTCCGAGTGTGAAATCATATCCCTGTTTTTCCATGAGCTTGCGTGCTTCCGGACTATATTTAGACAAATGTAGGCCAGGTTTGTCATCATTTTCATCTTCCCTTAAGAAATGATCTGGTATTGAAACACTCCGTCCTTTACCGTAAATCACTTCTTTTTCCCCTCCTGTTTTGGCAGGGATAACCAAGGTCGTCCCGAAAGAATGCTGGAGGCGTTTCTTTGTTATGTAGGACGATCGAAGCGGCATATATAAATCGGGATTATCATATAATCCTTTCATCACATCATCAAGATATAGTGAGTACTCTAAATCATCATTTATTTCATTATTGGCAAGTTGCCAGTTACAACTTCCATCTGACGATTGTTCATCATCAAGATTGATTACAAAGGGTACAATGTCATTTAAAACAAAACCTCCATTGTAATCGAATCCGGCTTCGGAATCAGCTTCTTCTCTGCTGTCTGTGCCCTGGGCCGATGGTTCAGTATCGGATTCTTTACCATAAAGGAGAAAATCAGTGAAATAATTCTCAAACCCTTTAAATGGTTGCTTATCCGCGACCACCGTCCTGACCCTACCATCAGTGTCGACATATTTCAGACACTGATGTAGAGTGGAGGGAACTATAACGTTACTATGGATCCAAGGTCGACCCAGTAGTAAGTTATATGACGTCTCGGCATCAATCACGTAACATGTGACCTCCGTCTTCAAATCACCCATTTAGCATTTTATCCGGATCTTACCCAAAGGTCTTGACCCGTTGGTATTAAATCCGTAGATAACAGTGCCTGTGGCCGCCAATTTGCTAACTGGAATACCGAGGTTATGCATCAAACGAAGCGGCATAATACTCCTAGCGGAACCCGGATCCACTTGGATCCGGTTGACTTCGCTGGAGCCAATGTACCCGATGAAATACAGGGGTCGATCATGATTCGAATTCTTTGTCTGCATATCCTCTTTGGTGAAGGTAATGCAGGGAAGGTTCTTAGCCGCTATATTAAAGTGTTGAGTTAGCGGTTCTGGCTCTTCCGATACCGGCTTGATCCGAGTAAGAAATGCTTCTGAATCGGCTAAGGCCTCTTGTAAGGCTTTCCTAGTTTCTTTAGACAACCGCAGCAACTCATACAGTGTTATCCGCGCTGGAATATTGGCTAATTGAGCCATAATATCGAAGATGCGCGGAGTGTTCGAGCCCTCCGGTTTATCTCTTCCAATCAGACGATTGAAACGAGACTGCTTCGGATTCTGCACCTCCTGGGGTTTCTTTTCTTTCTGTTTGTTAACCGGCTGTTGTCGAGCTTCTTCAACCGGTCTAGGAGTTGTAATCACCCCCAGCTCTGTGAGCGTCTTGGCTGGTCCCGACTTAGTCACCCCCTGCTCAGCTAACTGATCACTAGGTGACGGATAGTTGAAGTGGTACTGGTTTCCACTTCTGGTGGCAAAGACTTCTTGTTCTTCTTCGGAGAGCGGGAAGGTAGGAGCTTCATCACCATCCTCTTCGAAGATTGCAGAAGTAGCATTGCAGGACTTGCCTTTACCCTTCTTGGTCGATGAAGTCGCCCACTGATCATCTTCAATAAGATCCGGATGAACCCAGAGGATTTCGCCGTTTGAGGCTGTGTGTGGCACAAGTCCCTTTTGGCGCTGTCCATATGGGTCATCATTCACCGTCTTCATTCCTACTTTGGTGACGTGTTTTGGTTCGAACCATGTTGTGGGCACCAATCCAAAGCTGATTGACACTGCATTTGCTCCTACATTCTTGGCCGGCTTCGGGGTTATGACCCCTACGTCAATTAACGCCTGGATCTTATCCTTGAGGTGGAAGCATGACTTCGTAGGGTGGTGGACCGCTCTATAGTATGCGCAATACTTCAGATCCGTCACTTTGCTTGCCCCTTCTTGATCCACGATCGACGACAGCTGGATTTTGTTGTTCTCCAACAGGTACTTGAAGATGCCGGGCACCTCGTCATCTTTGAAAGAGTACACTTTAGGAAACCTCGGCTCCGAAGATTTCTGCTTTTGAGGCCGTTGTCACCATTGTGACTGTGACTGTTGTGGTGCTTGTTGCTGCGGCTGTTGCTGAGGTTGCAATTGAAAAGTTTGATTAGCATCAACTGCATTAGCATGTGCCTTACCTTTCCCCTTGGGTTGAAATTCTGCGTTGGAGCATTCGCCGCTTGCTGGCCTCTCTCCGCCTTTTTCCTTCTGAGGAATCGCTCAGCTTGTTCCCCTCAGACCTTCAGATCCTTCCATGTTTTGGACGGTGCTGTCCCCATTGCTTCCAACACGTCCAATGAAAGATTGTTGTGGCAGGTCTGGAGAATGAACTCCTTAGTGATCGGGTCCCGACAGTTCATCGCCATGTTCCGGAACCTTTTGACGAATGTGTCGACTAACTCCCTGTCTTTTTGTTTCTCGTCTAGCAACGACCCGATAGATATCTCGGTGTCATCGTCGAAGAAATTGGCGAGGAACTTAGTCTCCATATCGTCCCAGCTATTCACGCTACCTGGCTTGAGGTGACGATACCAATCGAAGGCGGCTCCGCGAAGAGTGCCAACGAAGGACCGTACCATCAGAGGCTCATTGCCAGAGATAACCCCCAGATGTGATTTGAAGTAAATCAAATGCTGGGTGGGTGAACCCTTCCCATCAAACGGCGTGAAGTTAATTAAATTGAACTTCGTCGGATATGGGATTGATTCCCATTCTCTTGGGTATGGATAAGGAATGCCCGTTTTCTTCACCTCTTGAGCAGAAATCAACGTATTGATCTTGTTCTCGAGGTTTTTGATCTTCAAACTTTCACCTGTGTTTTCGTTAGCACGATTCTAAGGTGGAAGTGTGGCATTACGACTAGCATCCTCATTACCACCCCCTGTATTGACGGGAGGATTATTGGCATTGTGAGCTTCATCCGTATCTGTGTGCTCATCTTCCTGAACGACCTGGTTACGGCGGCTTGGTTCGCCTTGCTGGTTCGTCAGTGCCTGGATTTGTTGCTCATGCATTTCTCTCATATTCTGCATGGCCATCTGCATTTCGAACCTGAAGCTCTCCTATTGTTTGGCCATGGCTTCTTCGAGCATCTTGGCCACTTGTTCCGCGCTTATCATGAATGACTCGCGGGGTTATCCTTCGCTGGATACGGTATTGTCAGATGCAACTGCCGAGCCGGCATCTGATTCTTCATCTTCCGAAGGTAATCTTGTCCGAACCCTACCATATGTTGCACGAATGATAGCTCCGGACTGCAGACGAGTTACACGTCAGGGCATCTCTGGAATCGCCTCGGGATTGTCCTGGGCCGATGTTCCTTTGCTGGTCATATTGGTGG
The DNA here is from genome assembly GCA_022839385.1 of Asparagus kiusianus. Classification (NCBI taxonomy): domain Eukaryota; kingdom Viridiplantae; phylum Streptophyta; class Magnoliopsida; order Asparagales; family Asparagaceae; genus Asparagus; species Asparagus kiusianus. Next base: position 32,577 of record BQKN01064954.1, on the reverse strand, counting down.
TGACCCTCGGAAATTCACCATCTTCGACCATCGTTCTTCTTCATCGGAAACGCCTATGCCTTGGTTTTGGCGCTTCGATACTAAGCCTTTCGAAAACTGAAACTCTTTCGGGGACTGCCTTGATGCAGTTGCACTAAGACAATACCGCCCGGATGAGTTTGGAACAAGGGCATTGAGTTTCTAGCCTTCGAGGACTTCTCTTTCTAGCTTTGCTCGTACCCCCAACACGATAGTACAACTCGTCAGTTTGAAGGTCGGAGTAACCTATCGTGTGTTGGCACGATTTCTCAGGTATAACGTCATCGTCATCAGACGATAATGTTTCCTTCTGAGGGCGAACTGCCTTCTTCGGGCTTTCGAGAGTCACGCGCCTCGAAACATGCCTTTGTGGGCGTGAATCCTCAGCGGGCTCCTGGACTTCAATGCGCAGAGTAGTGCGCTTAGTTGCCCTGATCTCTTTGTCCTGTTAAGGGTTGCGGCGACCCCCAGCATGTTGAATCGTTCGGGGCTTCTTTATTGGACCCAAACTTTCTTGAACTGGAGCTTTGCATCGCTCCTCGGGAAGTGGACCGAGGCGCTCCAAAACCGACCTCCTTTTCTGAGACGGTCCTGCTGGATCTCCCGGCGATTTAGGTTGGTTGGCCGGAGGTGAAACCTTTGTTGAAGGCTGCAATGGTTGCTTCTTAGCCTGAATCGCCGTTTCAGACTTAGGCCTCCATACTTGGCGAGTTGGTGGCGGCTTCTTGGCCAGTTCTTTTTGCAGCTTCCTACGGGCTTCCTCGACTTGAGCCCGTGCCTGCGCTGATAGTGCGCGGCGCTTGCGAATGTGCTCTTCTAGCGTCGAACGATTCCGTTTGACACGGACCCATTCCATTGTTGGCGGCTTAGAAGAGCCACCGTTCATCAGTTGTTAAGGCTTTTTGCCTCTCTTGTTCTTCAGATCCGCGTTGTAGCCGATCCCGTCAACAGACTCCATTGCCTTTGCGAATTGTTTCACAAGGCGTTGACGTTGCCTTTGGCGGGCTCTCTTCGAGAAAGTCACCACGCCCTCTGCGGCGGAAGAGTTGGCCAGAGCAGATCTAACCTGGTTGGAAGTTGGAGGAATCTCACCCGATGCGACTTTGGCATCAAACGGGGCGAGATCTTCGTTGGTATTTTCTACATCTTCATACCAACGAGGACGACAGGTACTCCTCGAACTTCTTGGACTTGCGGGGGGGGGTAGATCCGGACGAGGACGACAGGTACTCCTCAAACTTCTTTTGGTCGAATTCGTACTCGACCTCCTCCACGACCGGGATTGAGATCCGCGGCTGCGACGCATCGATCTCGGCAGCGAGATCGTCGGCTCCCACTGTGGTCGCCAGATTGTTCGTGGGGAAAATCGTTGCTTTCTTCATTGATTCCATTGCTATCTCAAATAACTGTTTATCGGTTACAAAGATCCGGTCTTTTTATAAGATCCGATTACAATGAAAATCAAATAAAAGAAAAGAAAAATTACAACTTTTTCTCCTTGTTTGTCGAACAAATCACGAGCTCCTGTTTTACGGTCGCTCACTTGCGTGGGTTCTTCGCCTGCGCCGGGGTTTATCCGTTGACCACCGCGAGATCTAGATTCGGTCGGATCTACGCAGTACGACGGGTATTATTTCACCAAGGAAATAATAGCCCGGGGGGATTAGTTCACCAAGGAAATAATCGCCCGATTCTCAGGATCAAAGACCAAGCTTTGATCCGGAGTATGCCTGCGTAGATCTGAGATCCGATCTGAGATCCGGTCCCTCTCGAACTCTTGCCTTATTTAGCGTTGACGATCGCTAAGCACCGGATCTGGATGAGCAAGTCCTCAAAGTCCCAAAGCTTCAATCTTTTTTTAGATCTGAGCCTCGAATCCTGCAGAGCTTCGCCTCTCCAAATTTTCCAACCCTTGAAAATGTGCCCAAGCCCCTCTATTTATAGGCCACCTTCACTGTGCCCGTGCACAGGTGGCCAAACCACCGAGCCACCTTGAGGTGGCTCGGCCAATGCCGAGCCACCTTGAGGTGGCTCGGTGGCCGAGCCACCTCAAGGTGGCTCGGCCTTGCCCGAGCCTCTCTTGGTGTTGGTTTCTCTGTTTTCCGTTTTCTGGTTCTGTGGTTGATTTGTTCGGACTTGATTCGTTGACCTTATTTGGCAGTAAATCCGGTTCCTGATTTGGCAGTAAATCCACTTTTGAATTTGAGTCCGAAACTGATCTTAAATCGATCGTGATTCGTCCGAGTCCGCTCTTGGTTGGATGACTCGTCGATTCACTAAACCGTTAGCATGATTCCGCATGCGAGTGGATTCATTCCATTGTTTGCGTGCGGTCCGTCAGCCTCGTAGCTTCGTTAATCCGCTTCGTCGTATATCGCTTGGCTTCGGTATTGTGGACTAACGATCGTGTTTGGATACGTCGCCCGATGGTTGTTTTAACGTCGTCGAGCTGTGTTAAGGGACCTATAGGCAGTTTTATACGCCTACAATGCCTCGGTGCAAGCTTTCCCCATCTATCGAATCGTTGAACGCCTTTCATAGGTTATGCCTTTAACATAACAAAATCTCCAACCTGAAACTCCAAGGGTCTTTGTCTCTTATCGGCATAGCTCTTTTTGTCGACTCTGAGCGGCTAGAATCCTCTCTCTAATCAATGCTACCTTCTTAGTAGTCTGCCTTACAAGCTCTGGTCCAAGCATTAAGCTATCCTCCGGTTCTGCCTAACATATCGGTGATCTACAAGGTCTTCCGTACAATGCCTCATACGGGACCTTACTGATTGTCGCTTGATAACTATTGTTATAAGTGAACTCTATCTGTGGAATATGATCCTCCCAGCTACCTTAAAAGTCAATGACACAAACCCGCAACATGTCTTCCAACACCTAATTTACCCTCTCCGTCTGACCATCCGTCTGTGGGTAGAATACACTACTCTAAGATAGTCTGCTGCTAAACGAGTCCTGGAAACTCCTCTAAAAATACGAAGTTAATACTGAACCTCGATCCGATACAATTGTGTCTGAAACTCCATGAAGTCGAACTATCTCCCGAATAAATATCCTCGTATATGCCCCGACGGTATAAGTAGTCCTCACTGGAATAAAATGTGCTGACTTCGTCAACCGATCTAAAATCACCCAAACTTAGTCGTTTCCCTTCTTTGACTTCGATGACCCTACAATGAAGTCCATAGAAATATCTGCCCACTTCCACTCTGGAATGGGTAAAGGCTGAAGTATTCCTGCCGGTCTCTGATGCTCTGCCTTCACTTGCTGATAGGTAAATACTTAGCCACATACTCTGCAATCTCTCTATGCATACCACTCCACCAGAAGTGTCTCTTCATGTCTTTGTACATCTTAGTAGTCCCTGGATGTACTATGTACCGAGTACGATGGGCTTCATCAAATAACTCTCTCTTTAGCTCGGCACTTGATAGCATAACCAGCCTACCCTTCATCCATATACCTCCATCTGCTCCTATGGTCCAATCAGCCTTAGGCTCTTTGGTAATCTCCTCCTTTCGGATTTGAACCCAAGAGTCTTCCAACTGAGCTGTGACAACTCTGTCACTCCAAGATGGCTGCACTGACACAGCTCCCAAAAATGCACTGGTTCCACTAATCTTGGGTCTAAAATTAAACTGGCTAAGAGTAAAAAGATCTTGATACAATGAACACCTCAAAGCCGAAACCCGATGACGATGCCTCCTATTTAAAGCATCTTCCACAACGTTCGCCTTCCCCGGATGATATTGAATTACGAACTCGTAGTCCTTGATAAACTTAATCTACCTCCACTGTCTCTGGTTGAGTTTCTTCTGAGAGAAAAGATACTTCAGACTCTGATGGTCTGGGAATAAAACTGCACTCCATATAAGTAATGCCTCCATGACTTCAGTGCAAAAACTACTACTGCTAACTCCAAGTCATGAGTGGGATAGTTCTGCTCATGCACTCTCAACTTTCGTGAGATATATGCTACTACCCTCTGAGTCTGCATCAATATGCCTCCTAAGACTTTCAACGATGCATTTGTATAAACGACAAACGTCCTATCGTTGGTCGGAATGGTCAAAATCGGCATTGTAGTCAACTTAGCCTTCAAGGTAGCAAAGGCCCTCTGGCACTCCACGCTCCAAATGAACTGCACACCCTTCTTTGTAAGGTGTGTGAGTGATGTCGAAATCTTCGAGAAGTCCTGAATGAACTTCCTATAATAGCCGGCTAAACCCAAGAAGCTACGAATCTCTATCACCGCCTTCGGAGGATCCGAATCAAGAACTGTTGTAACCTTAGCTGGATCTACTGCTATGCCCTCTCTACTAATGACGTGGCCGAGAAATCTAACTTCTGAAAGGTAAAATTCACACTTGCTGAACTTGGCATATAACTGATACTCCTACAGGGTCTGCAAAGCTAACCGTAGATGCTGCTCGTGTTCTGCTTCCGATCTTGAATAAATAAGGATATCGTCAATAAAAACAATCACGAACTAGTCCAAGAAAGGATGGAAAACCTGGTTCATCAAATTGTAGGATCTGAAATAGATACACTAGAATATTAGAGGGGGGGTGAATAATGTTCTTTTAAAATTTATGCAAAGTAGATTATAAATTGCAAAGAAAAATGACAATCTCAGAAATTCACAATCACAAACATAATGATTTATACTGGTTCCACCAATCCGGTGTACATCCAGTCCCCAAGCAAATCCCGCTTGAGAATTTCCACTATGATTTTGAATAAACTTACAAAATCAAAAGCAAACCTGACCAATTTGCAAGTCCCTACAAATTGTAACACCAATTGACAAACACCTTGCCAATTTGCACACCAATCTCTAAACCAAGAGATTAACACCTCTTACAACTTGAGAGAACTTTTGAAGCAACAATTTTAATTCCTATAAGCATTGATTTGTAGTGTAGTGTAGTAGTGGCTTAGGAATGATTCTAACTTCTATAAATTGCCTAAACAATAAGTATTTGAATGATGTTCAGAGGCAATTTTAGAAACTTTTCTTTTTCTCAAAATCTGAATATTTTTCACTTGAAAAAATGCACAAAGATCAAAGCTTATGGGTATGTAAGTCTATGCATTTTTTCTGAACAGATAACCTATTTATAGCCCTTGAAAAGATAATTTTTTAAACATTAAAAACGTTTAAAAACGGCTATAAACAGTCATAAATTCAAACTTTCAATTCTAGAAAAACTGTATCTGTAGTAGACTACAAGTCAGAATAGTCGACTACAGTGAGTCTAAACAGACTCTGTGAAGTCAGAAAATTGCTTAGTAGTCGACTACAATGCTCATTAGTCGACTACACTGTATTTTGACAGAAACTTGTAAAATGAAATATGCCTTCAGTAGTCGACTATAATGTTGATTAGTCGACTATACTGTAAAATGACAGAAACTTATGTTTCTGTCAAACACCTGAGTAGTCGACTATAATCCATATTAGTCGACTATACTATAAAATGACAGAAACATATATTTAAGTTTTATACATGAGTAGTCGACTACTATTCTAATTAGTCGACTACTAAGAGTAAAAATTATAAAATAAAATAATTTTATACTCAAGTTTTAACTATAATTCTAATGGTTAACATAAGGGGTTTCTATAGTTAACCAACACACTAAGCCTGTGTTAGTGTGTTCTAATATTGTGTGTGTGCATGTGTGTGATCAAGGCTTGTACAATAATTCTAAGTAAAGAAAATGTAAAATACATTATCTCATATGTTCTTCATTTTCTTTACTTCATAATGCCTTAAAATCAACTTGCACTTGTTCATATTCTGATATTGAAATCTGCATATAAAAGTTAGTGCACACATTGTATCAATTGTTATCATCAAAATACTTTCATGGAGATATGATATTCAACATTCTCCTCCTTTTTGATGATAACAAATAATTTATGCATAAGTATGTATTTTATAATCAGGTTTAAACATAATGAAATAACCATACTTACTCCCTCTGCATATATGCAAATTTGAGTCTATAACAATACATAACAATAGATGACTATTTCTCCCCCTTTGTTATCAACAAAAAGAGAAAAACATTTATGCTAAACATGACATTATTTCTTCAACATGAGCTAAAACTTCAAACAAATCATCCAGGTTATGAACATAGTCCATAACTTCACCCATCCAAATAGGTAGGCAAAGACGTGCCATAAAGACCAAAAGTTCCACAATATTCATCACCATGATCTGTTTAAAATATGTAGCACATATATTAACTAACCAAACATTATCATAGATAAGTAAACACACAATCAACATACTTGACATAGTAACAACATAAATAACATATATTAACTAACCTAACATCTCACAACTACATAGTTTTTGATACTTAAACAAAATAACATAATTTTTTTGAAACTTAATATAAAAAACATCCTAAGGTGCTGGAGGAGGTTGCTGTCCTTGAAAATATGCATTAAGCTTTGTGTCCAAGTCTTCAAACTTCTTGATTAGCTCTTCTTGATTACTAATGATATATGAATTCTGAGAATATAGAGCTCTTTGACCAGTTTTAAGTTCAAGAATATGTGCACTTAAAGTGTTGTATTGCACGTCTGCATGAGGGTTTTGTAGGAAATGGTGGTGGTTGACTAGAAGAAGCACCTGCTTGAGTTGAAGATTATGGAATTTCTTCTTGATGAGGTTCACTTTGAGGATTTTGTTCTTGAATTTTAAAATTTGTCAACTTCATCCTAGTTAGGGCATTAGAATCAAAAAATTTAATGGAACGGACAACAAAATTTTCAGATTGGAGATCACATGAAATTTGTCAAAGATTTTTATTAAAAAGGCACTATAATGAAGAAATCCTCTTGGTATTGTCAGAAGATTATCAAAGTAAACTTCAGCCCAATTAACTTGAATATTTTCCATTATAGCATATAGAGCTTTTGCTAAATCTAGGGAAATGAAATAAAAATTCACAGTTTTTGGAAATAAGTTATAAGCTAGGATTCGTGTAATGAACCTAGGAATTAGATGAAGTTTGTTTGAGTTATTTAAAGGTTTGCCATATCCAGGAAGAAATATATGATTAGATAAAAGATCTGAATCATTCGTCCTAACTGACCTAAGAGAAACTCCTTGATAAGGAATATTGAAGATTTTTCCAATTGAATTTGTATTTAAGTCAATCTCTATTCCTTTAACAAGAGTCTTAAGTTTTTCAGAACCACCAATAGTTCCCACACGTTCTATATTAGTATAGAACAATTGCACGAGAAATGGATATGTGGGTTTTCTATTTTTAGTAGAGAATAATTCAAGCAATCCCACATTTTTAAAATATGAACCAAAGTTCTAGGGAATAAAATCATCAAATTTCACAAATCGTCCTGGAAGAACTTCAAAAGATGATATTTTGTTAAATTCTTCTAATAAATCAGGACTTTTTAAATAAATGATGATTTCATCAATGACAGAAGTATGGGTTTGCTTAGCTTTCTTAGATCTAGACATGATGAAACAGATAAATAACCAAAGATTAAAAGATCAAGTTTAGAAATATACCCCAAACTGTTGAAATCCTAGATTAGTCGACTAGAACTTGGATTAGTCGACTACTGATCTTGACAGCTTGACAGATTTCAAAGAAAATAGAAGAACTTGATGAAAAATTTAAGAACAATGAAGATGCCCTAACCTGGAATCGTGGGTTCTGAAGAGAGGAAGATGATGGCTCAGTTTTTAGTTGTGTTAGTGGGTAGTTTTAAGTTTTTTTACTTTATCTTTTTAAAGAAAATATAATGTATGGTTCAGATTTGATAGTGAAATAAATGTAGGGTTAAGATTTGATCTTAGATATGTGGCTAGGATGGTAGAGTTAAAAATCTATAGTTGAGATGAGTTTTACTTAACTGAAACGGGTATTGGGTAGTAGGTTTTAGGTTTGAATTTAAATAAAAATCGAATAAGCTTTTAAACTGTAAAACTGTGAGTTTAGAAACAGTAGTCGACTAATAGTAAAAGTAGTCGACTACACTGTAATCGACAGGGAGATGATTTTCAGATTATGACTCAGAGTAGTCGACTATAAATAAAATTAGTCGACTACACTGTAAACAACAGAAAGTTGATTTTAAGATTTTAACTTAGGGTAGTCGACTATAGAAGCAAGTAGTCGACTACACTGTAATTCACAGAAAAACTTATATGTAAGACTTGTGCATGTAGTCGACTATAAGTCAAATTAGTCGACTATTTACGGTATGAATGTATATGTGTTTGTTTTAAAAAATTAATTTAAATCTTCAATTGAACATATACCTAATTCCCTTCTTAATTTAACCTAAATTTCTTCTTTTAAGGGTTTTGTTAATATATCTGCTATTTGTTTATCTGTAGGTATAAATTCTAATGAAATGTCACCTTTAAGCACATGATCACATAAAAAATGATGTCTAATATCAATGTGTTTTGTACGTGAATGTTGAATAGGATTTTTAGATAAAATAATTGCACTAGAATTATCACACATAATGGATGATATTGGACAATTTATGCCATAATCAGATAATGTTTGTTTCATCCATAATATTTGAGCACATGCAAGACTTGCAGCAATATATTCAGCTTTAGTTGTTGATAATGATACTGAATTTTGTTTTTTACTAAACTAAGATACAAGTGAATGTCCTAAGAAATGACATGTTCCACTTGTACTTTTTCTATCGGATTTACATCCGTCAAAAGCAGCATCACTATATGAAATTAAATCAAATGAACTATATTTTGGATAAAATAAACCATAATTTGTAGTATGTTTAATATATCTAAAAATTCTTTTCACTACTTTAAGATGTGATTCTTTAGGATTAGATTGAAATCTAGCACATAAACATACACTAAACATAATATCAGGTCTACTTGCAGTAATGTAAAGAAGTGATCCAATCATACCTCGATAGAGCTTTTGATCAACATTCTTACCATTTTCATCTTTGTCAAGTGATGTAGTGGTACTCATTGGTGTTGGGTTGCTTGTTGTATTTTCCATTCCGAAATGTTTGAGTAAATCTTTTGCATACTTGCTTTGATTGATGAAAATTCGTTCTTTCAATTGTTTAATTTGTTGTCCAAGGAAGAAATTTAGTTCACCCATGTGACTCATTTCAAATTCATCCTTTATAGTCTTAGCAAATTCTTGACAAAGATTGTTGTTAGTAGAACAAAAAATAATATCATCTACATATATTTGAATTAGTAAAATATCTTTATTTATTTTCTTAATAAATAATGTTGAATCAACTTTTCTAATTTCAAAACCTGAAGTTAAAAGAAACTTCTTTAATCTATCATACCAAGCATGAGGTGCTTGTTTAAGATCATATAAAGCTTTCTTAATTTTAAAAACATGATTTGGAAAACTTTCATGTTCAAAACCTGGAGGTTGTTCTACAAAAACTTCTTCTTTTATAAAACCATTTAAAAAAGCACTTTTAACATCCATTTGAAATAATTTAAAATTCATAAAACATGCAAATGCATGTAAAATTCTAATTAATTCTAATCGAGCAACAGGTGCATAAGTTTAATCATAATCAATTCCTTCTTCATGATTATAACCTTGAGCAACTAATCTAGCTTTGTTTCTAACAACTTGACCAAATTCATCTAATTTGTTTCTAAAAATCCGTTTTGTTCCAATAATGGATTCATTTTTAGGTCTAGGTATAAGATCCCAAACATTATTTCTAGTAAATTAATTAAGTTCATCTTGTATAACAATTATCCATGAATCATCAAGAAGTGCTTCTTTTATATTTTTAGGTTCAATAGTTGAAATAAAAGTAGTATGAGCAATCAAATTAAAATGAGATCTAGCAGTTACTTTATCAGAAATATTTCTAATAACTAAATCATGTGGATGATTTTTAACTTCTACAAAATCTTTAGGTAAATCATTTTATAAATTATCATCTTTTGTAATATCTATCATTGGAGTATCATGAATAGCATCAGTTATATCATCATCATTATTTAATATAATAGGTGATTTTGAAAAATTTTCATCAAAAGAAACATGTAAAGATTCTTCAATAACTAGTGTTCTTTTGTTATATATTCTATATGCTTTACTGTGATTAGAATATCCAATAAAAATTCCTTCATCAGATTTAGAATCAAATTTATCTAAGTTATCGTTTGTGTTTAAAATAAAACATTTACAACCAAAAACTTTAAAGTAAGATACTTTAGGAATCTTGTTATAAAACAATTCATAAGAGGTTTTCTTTAAAATAGGTCTTAATAAAACTCTATTTAATACATAACAAGATGTTGATACAGCTTCCGCCCAAAAATATTTTGGTAAATTACTATCACACAACATGGCTCTAGCATATTCTTGTAAAGTTCTATTTTTTCTTTCTACAACTCTATTTTGTGGAGCAGCACGAGGAAAAGAAAAAGTATGTGATATACCATGTTTGTCACAAAAATTTGCAAATAATTCATTTTCAAATTCACCTCCATGATCACTACATATAGAAATAATAGAAGTAGATTTTTGATTTTGAATTCTTTTGCAAAATATAGAAAACTCATTAAAAGCATTATTTTTATGTTTGAGAAAATTACCCATGTGAATCTAGAATAATCATCAACAAGAACAAATGCATATCTACTTCCATTTAAAGATGCTACTCTAGATGGACCAAAAAGATCTATGTGAATTAATTCTAATGGTCTATTTATAGATATTACATTTTTAGATTTGAAAGAATATTTGTGCATTTTTCCTTATTGACATGCATCACAAAAATTATTTTTAAAAGACATCTTAGGTAAACCATTTAGTGGATCATTTTTAGAAATCTTAGACATGTGTTTAAAGTTAACATGTCTAAAACGTTTATGCCATAAAATAGAATCATTAGATGATGCAATAAGACAATGTTCATTTGAAATATTTTTCATAGATAAAATATATATGTTATTCTTTCTATGGCCTTTAAAAATAATAGTTATTAAATCAATATAATAAATTAACCATGATTCTTTTTTAAAAATAATTTTAAAACCTTTATCACAAAGTTGACTAATACTAAGTAAATTATGTTTAAGACCATCAACTAATAAAACATTATCAATGATAGGTTTGTTTGGATTACCGACAAATCCAATACCGATGACTTTTCCTTTGTTGTTATCTCCAAACGTAACGGTACCACCATCCTTGTTTTGAAAAGATGACAACAATTGTATGTTTCCAGTCATATGTTTGGAGCAACCACTATCCAAAATCCACCTATCTTTCTTGGGGACCTAAAATAATAAACATTTACATTCTGTTACCCATACTATGTTGGGTCCTTTAAATTATCCTTTAGGAAACTAAACCCATGAAGAGTTTGATTTGCCTAAATAGTTAGGTGATAAACAAATATTTTTAATAAAATCAGAAATATAAAAATTCTTATATAAAGAAGATAATTCTTTTGGAACCCAAATAGAAAAGAATTTTGATTTTTTTTTACACAAATTTTTATTTCTATATTCATACAAATCATAAGAAGGTTTTACAAAAAATTGTTTTCTTTGATTTATTTTTATTAATTTGAAAACCTAATCCTTTTGTCTTTTGTGATTCTCTTTGAAAAGAAAGAATGTTATTAAGATTTTCTTTACCTTTATTAAATTTGCTTACATTTAAACATATATCCTCATATCTTGATTTAAAAGAAGAAATATCTTTATATAAACTATTAATGTGAATATTTAAATCATTATATTCTGATTTTAAAAAAAATTTCATTAGATAAACATTCATTTTCTTTAAGTAAAGAATAATTTTCTTCTTTCAATTCAATTACTTGAGAATTAGAAAAAGTAGAGGAATTTAAATAAGAAATTTCTTTAAGTAATCTTTTATTTTCACCTTTAATAAAATTATGTGATGTCTTTAATCTCACAAAAGTTTCATATAATTCATTGAAAGCATCTAAAAGCTCTACATTGTCACTTACTTCATCTTGTACCATAAAACACATGTGAGCATTTTTCTTTTCTTCAATTTCTTCATCTGAAGATGACTTATCACTATCATCCCAAATGACTGCTATTGCTTTCCTTTTCTTGTTATTTTGAATGTTGTTGAAGTTGATGAAATAACTTGAATTTTGCTTATTCTTCAATATTGGACAATCTTTCTTCATATGACCTGGTTTATTATACTTAAAACAAAGAGGGTTATTTGAAATTAAACTCTTAGATTTAAAATTACCTCGTTTTATAAATTTCCAAAATTTTCGTGCAAACATGCCCATTTCTTCATCATCATCATCTGAATCTTCTTTATCGGAAAGAGTATTGAATGCAAGAACTTTCTTGTTCTTTGTTTCTTTATCATTCTTTCTATCTTCAATTTGAACTTCATATACCATAAGATTACCAATAAGATTTTTAACTGTAAGAGTTGACAAATCATTAGCTTCTTCAATAGCGGTAACTTTCTTTTTCCATTGTGGAGTAAGTGATCGAAGTATCTTTCTTATCATCTCTACTTGTGTATATGTTTTTCGAAGACCAATGAGAGAATTTGTAATGTCGGTGAATCTTGTGAACATTTCTCCAATAGTCTCATTTTCCTTCATCTTGAACAATTTAAATCTATGCACAAGAACAAAAATTTTAGATTCTTTAACTTTATTTGTACCTTCATGAGTTACCTCAAGTGTATGCCAAATGTCGTATGCAGATGTGACCGTTGACACCCTATTGAACTCATTCTTGTCAAGTGCACAAAATAATGCATTTATTACTTTTTTGCATTATTTCTTTGAGAAGTAGTTCATTCTGTAAAAGGAGTTGTTAGCTTCTCATATTTCATTTCCACGACGTTCCAAAGTTCATAGCTAATTGATTGAAGGTAAATCTTCATTCGGCACTTCCAATAGTTGTAGTTCAATCCATCGAACATTGGTGGACGATTTGTAGAGTGACCTTCTTTGAATTATGATGTATTTGTAGATGCCATCATTCACCTTGCTCTGATACCAAATGTAGGATCTAAAATAGATACACTAGAACACTAGAGGGGGGTGAATAGTATTCTTTTAAAATTTATACAAAGTAGATTATAAATTGCAAAGAAAAATAACAATCTCAGAAATTCACAATCACAAACACAAGGATTTATACTGGATCCATCAATCTGGTGTACATCCAGTCCCCAAGCAAATCCCGCTTGAGAATTTCCACTATGATTTTGAATAAACTTACAAAATCAAAAGCAAACCTGACCAATTTGCATCTCCCTACAAATTACAATACCAATTGACAAACACCTTGCTAATTTGCACACCAATCTCTAAACAAGGAGATTAACACCTCTCACAACATGAGAGAACTTTTGAAACAACAATTTCAATTCCTATAAGCCTTGATTTGTAGTGTAGTGTAGTAGCGACTTAGGAATGATTCTAACTTTTGTAAATTGCCTAAACAATAAGTATTTGAATGATATTCAGATGCAATTTTAGAAACTTTTCTTTTTCTCAAAATCTGAATATTTTTCACTTGAAAAAATGCACAAAGATCAAAGCTTATGGGTATGTAAGTCTCTGCATTTTTTCTGAACAGATAACCTATTTATAGCCCTTGAAAAGACAATTTTTTAAACTTTAAAAATGTTTAAAAATGGCTATAAACAGTCATAAATTCAAACTTTGAATTCTGGAAAAATTTTATCTGTAGTCGACTACAAGTCATAATAGTCGACTACACCGAGTCTAAACAGACTCTGTGAAGTCAGAAAATTGCTTAGTAGTCGACTACAATGCTCATTAGTCGACTACACTCGATTTTGGCAGAAACTTGTAAATTGAAATATGCCTTCAGTAGTCGACTATAATGTTGATTAGTCGACTATACTGTAAAATGACAAAAACTTATGTTTCTGTCAAACACCTGAGTAGTCGACTATAATCCATATTAGTCGACTATACTGTAAAATGACAGAAACATATATTTAAGTTTTATACACGAGTAGTCGACTACTATTCTAATTAGTCGACTACTAAGAGTAAAAATTATAAAATAAAATGTTTTTATACTCAAGTTTTAACTATAATTCTAATGGTTAACATAGGGGATTTCTATAGTTAACCAACACACTAAACCTGTGTTAGTGTGTTCTAATATTGTGTGTGTGCGTGTGTGTGATAAAGGCTTATACAATAATTCTAAGTAAAGAAAATGTAAAATACATTATCTCATATGTTCTTCATTTTCTTCACTTCATAATGCCTTGTAATCAACTTGCACTTGTTCATATTCTGATTTTGAAATCTGCATATAAAAGTTAGTGCATACATTATATAAATTGTTATCATCAAAATACTATCATCGAGATATGATATTCAACACAAATCCATAAATATCGCGGGTGCATTGGTCAATTCGAATGGCATGACCATGAACTCGAAAGATCTATATCGAGTCAGAATATCAATCTTGGGAATATCCATCTCCCTAACCCGTAACTGATGATAACCAGAACGAAGATTGATCTTTGAGAAATACTACGCTCACTGTAACTGGTCGAACAAGTCATCAATCCTTGGTAATGGGTATCTATTCCAGATAGTGACCTTGTTCAACTTTCGATAATCAATGCACAATCTCATACTACCGTCCTTCTTCACGAAGAGGACCGGTGCTCCCCACGGAGAATGACTACGACGAATAAAATCCTGAGATAATAACTCGTCCAACTGGGTCTGAAGCTCTCTCATCTCAGCTGGTGCCATGCGATAGGGTGCGCGGGATATCGAGGCTGTTCATGGCTGCAACTCAATATATAACTCAACCTCTCTCACAGGCGGTAATCCAGGTATGTCCTAAAAGACATCCTGATACTTTGAGAAAACTCTAATCTCTAATAAATCATCACCCTGATCCCGTCGCATCACCTCCTCGATGTACGCCAAAAATGACCCTGCAAAACGGTTGTCCTGAGAGGTTGCTACAATCATCTCGAACCCGTCGGACGCTCGCAATTTGACTCTCTTTGCAAAGCAGTCAATACTAATATGGTAGAAAGACAACCAATCCATACTAAGGATAACATCAAACTCGAACATATGCAACACTATCAAATTGATGACGAACTCCGACTCGTCTAAACTGAAGGTACACCTCCTACAAACATTCTCCAGAAGCGATACCTTACTTAAATGAGTGAAAACTAATAAAGGGGTGTCTAGAGGCTAAGCTACGAGTTGGAGTCTAGACATAAAAGCATACGAAATGAAGGAATGCGAAGCTCCCGAATCGAAGAGAACACGGGCGGGAAAAGAATTCACGAGGAACGTACCCTCCACTACAGCTCCACTAGCTCCATGGTCACGTGGAACTACCTCATATACTCTGCTAGTGGCTGAAGACTGCTCTCTGCTACTGGTGCTGGGGAATACGGGACTATCTGTCCCTGAGGAACCTCTTGAACTACGTGAACATGTCCCTCACTCTTCTAAGCTACTGGCGGTGCCTCAAGTTGCTGCTGCTACTGATTCAGACCCTTACCCTGTTGAGCCCCTACTGGTGTACTACGACACTCCGATGCCTTATGCCTGACCTTGCGATAGTTATAACAAGCTCCTTAGAACTTGTAATGCTGATGCGCTCTCTGATCCTGCTGGGGTCCCTTCTTATGAGGGCCCTGATGATGCTGCTGAGGTCTGTTTTCGATAAAAGTTGCTGTTTTCATTGATGTTCTCTTTTTCGAGATCTGTTACAACTTTGATCGTTACAACAGTATAAAATGAAAACAAAGGGGTTACAAATTAAACGAAAATAAACACGAGAGCCCGGTTTGGTACGGTCTCGCTTGCGTGGGTTGTTGGCCTGTGACGGGGACGTCGATATCCGTGGACCGCCGACTCTTCAAGATCCTTCCGGGAAAATCAGACAGAGCTTCGTCTATCCGCGTGGGATATAGAAGCAGAACTTCGTCGATCCGCGTGAGATCTTAGAAGTTTAAAGCTTATATCTCGGTTAAACGAGGCACTAGCTCTTCTTAGTGGTCACCGCTAATG
>BQKN01064954.1:0-16457 GCA_022839385.1 Asparagus kiusianus | reverse complement strand
TGGTCCGATTGCGGTGATAGCGGGGTTTTCGGTCAACCTGTATCCTCATGATTCTGTCATTCTGTCGGCTCACGTAGTCCGTCGGTTCACTTCAGGCGTTTACCGACGTCGTTGGAATTCTTGTGAGCTGGGTAGTGACGTTCAATCGTCGCTTGTTGACACTGAGCTGTGTGCGGGGACCTATCGGCAATTTTCGATGCCTACACGGAGCAAAACCTCCTACTCTGTGGCTCTATCCGGGACTGCTAGTGGAATAGCTACAGGTGTGATTTCTGGGGATCTCTCTCGGATAGGAACGGCTGGTATACTCTGCGGCTGATCTACTGGTAGTGGTGGTAGTGGCATGATATAATTCGCTACAAGCTCCTCAATTGCTGCCATCTTGGTGACTATAGGAGTCATAATATCTATAAAATACTGGGGAGCCTGTTACGGCTCAGGTGGTGCCTGCTATGACTCGGGTGAAGCTGGTTGTGGCTCAGGTGGAGCCTACTGTGGCTCTGGCTGTCCTACTCTTCGGGTACGAGGCCTACCACGTCCTGCTATCTGAACATATAAAATAAGAGTTTATGAGTCAAAATAGACAAATATACATAATAACGTATCACAATAAATTTTTTACCACATATAGTATTCACACAAATACTTTAAATTTACACAAAATAGTAGTCATAAAAAAATATTCTCAAATTTTGAGATATACGCATATATCGTCCTCACTCATTCTAGGATATCCTTAGCAGACTCTATACATGAATCCTAAGAAACTCTATCCTAGCTCCACGACTCGACACAGGATGATCATAAGGATACTAGAACTAAAGCTCTGATACCAACTGTGATGCTCCTGGGTTCACACAAGGTTGCAGTCCAAGGTGAAACCAAGAATGTCAAAATTGCCATGCACCACACCGTGCAATAACATGTTTTACCATCACAATTAATATCTCTCCAGTAGAGTCAATAACAGGTATAGGTACAAAAGCAAGTAAAAGATAATACAAGAGATCACTGATGAAATGATAAAGATCAAATTAATATTTCATCATCCAACATACAGAAATACATGGTCAATGTCTGAAATAAATAAACTGAAGTTATCAACAAGTCTCAACTACAAAATGTCTGAGTAAGGGAAATAAGGCACACAGCCTTTATAACATCTAGATATAAACCCTCAAATGTCTAAACAAAAGTCTACAATGGAGCTCCAAAATAAAATATATCTATAGTAGGCAGCTAAACACTAAAGTGCATCGCCATCAACCTGTGACTCTCTGGTCACCTGGCTCGTTACCTGAAAGGGGAGGGAAAACGAGCGTCAAAACGCTAGCGAGCAACATCACAACCAACCCCAAGGGAGAGGGCTCATTGTATGGAAAATACAGTTAATACATAATAAGATAAAAAGCATTGATCATAACAAAAGAGGATTTTAGTATTTAGAAATTTACAACACCAGTGTTGGTACGTCGAGCGAAATAATCCAAACAAGGAAACCCTCATGTATATACCTTGTATCTCAAATTGTAAATCCTTAAACATCAATCCCGAAATCTAATACAGGAACAATAATAAAAAGAAGATAAACCCAGCTCAGAACTTAAATATAGTGTCACATCATAACCTACATAAGTGTCATGTCATAAACTCATGTAGAAAGGCATACTCGAAGTTAAGACATGTGTCTAACACATGAACTAAATATAGTGAATGTCCAACACATAGACTGCATAATATAATTTGCCCAACACATGGACTAAATGATAAATGTCCAACACATGGACTGTATAATATTATTGCCCTACACATGGACTGAAAAACCCAACACATGGACTTCATAAAATGTGTAAGTATCGATGAGGTATATGAAAAGATATATTTATACTAATTTCACACGTGTCTCGATGAGCGGATCTAAACTGGTACCCTCAGATCATCTCAAATGTTTAGATGAATAATAAATCACTGAAATCCAACATCAGGTAATCGAGGCAACTCCTCAAATATGCAAAAGTACACAACGAAACCTAACTGTGCACAAAACTTTGCGGCGGTCGACCGTAGAGGTCACTCCGGTTGACCACACAAAGAGCAGAAACAATCTGCTCAACGAAAACACCCCGCGGTCGACCGCCAAACCCACCGCGGTTGACCGCGTAGAGGGCAGACAGACTCTGCCCCTTCTGCACGGCCAGCAGTCGACCGCCGCGTCCACCGTGGTCTACCGCGAAACAGACAGACTCCCTGTTCAGGTTTCTATCTGCTTCAAAACGGATTTAAACTTGATAAATTTATTTTTAAACAATAGTCAAATATTTCTAGTAGTTATATAACAATATGCAATGAATTAAAACATGAAATTTGCATCACCAACATCCCAAACATATATATATATATATACATGATTCAAAAGTTTAAAAACAATAAATCGGGATTTAACTCTTATGAAAACGTTTTCAGATCGAGATCTCTTTAACAAAATTTCATTTGTGAGCTTTTGAAATATGAAATATTTGATTTTTGCATCATATGCCATAATGATCTATAAACAAAATATGATTTAGGCTCGATTAAAACTCAATAAACTCAATAAAAACATGCAAAAAAAAGGGTGTGAAGTTGGCCGAGATGTTACTCGCCTCTTAAGTGAATAAAAGCCTCTGGATCCGCAAGAGAACGATCCCCTTCGTTGCTCCACACAAAAACTCACTTCAAATCCTTCAAAACTCCTCAAAAAACATCAAAAACGAAACTAGGGTTTGAGGGGAGAGAGGGGGGCTAGGGTTCTCGAGTTCTGATGAAGAAAAGGCTCTCACAGGCAAAACAATATATATATGAGCCCCACAAACCTGACCCGAAACCCAATAAGACATAAAACTGAGAAAACAACCTGATCGCTGTGCGATCGACCGTCGCGCCCAATGCGATCGACCGCACAACAGAAAAAAGTTCCTGTTGTGCTTGATGATCTACATGCTGGTCTATCCACTTGATTTCTCTCACATAAATACACTTGTTTGGTTCCCAAACACTAGTTATCACATTCATCTATGATATATATATAAATATTTATCACAAAAGAATTATTTATTACTAATAATTCACATATATTCATTAAAAAATATATATACGGGGTTCTACATTCAAGGATCCGCAGATTCTATTGCAGCACATAAGTGGAAGGAGGATATGAGTAACATTCTTGAGATATTGAATGTGACTTCAGTTCTGAAGTAGAGGCTGGCATCTAACAGTTGCAGTTTACTCCAGATCAGAGGATGACACTCACCTAGGAGGACTTCACCTATTTCTTTGATGAGCAGTTTATCTCTTCCGTGGCACCGGCCGGGAAAGAGCTTGAGTTATCCAGATTGTTTCAGGGAGACATGTCAGTAGGGGATTTCGAGAGCAGATTTATGAGTCTACTTCATTTCACGGACATGTGGTAGACCGGAGAGCACCAAACTCAGATGTTTCTAGCAGGACTTCGCCCCAACCTTCGTCGATACCTCGTTTCTAGGGGGTTTTATTCAATTCAAGAGGTCGCGGATGCTGCCATCTCTCAGGAGAATGAGTCAGTCATATTTCAGAAGGACAAGGAGGGAAATAGTAAGGATAAAGGCAAGAACAAGAGATCATTTCTAGGACCCCAGCAGCAACAGCAAGGCCCTCATAGGAGAGGACCTCAGCATGATCAGAGAGCGCCTCAGCAGCGCAAGTTTTAGGGCGCATGTTATAACTGTCGTAAGATTGGGCATAAAGCATTAGAATGCCGCAATGCACCAGTAGGAGCCTAGCAAGGAAGAGGGTAGAATCAGCAGCAGAACAAATTCCAAGGCTGAGGTTAGGGACAGCAGGCAAGACTAGAGGCACCGCCAGTGGTACCGAAGATTGAGGAGCAAATTCATGTAGTTCAGGAGGTCCCTCAGGGACAGGTAGTTCCATGTGCTCCATCTCTAGCCACAAAGTAGGTTCAGGCCATTGGTAGGGTCTATGCAGTAGTCCCTCGTGATCATGGAGTAAGCGGGGCCGTAGTGCAGGGTACGTTCTCCGTGAACTCTCTTCCAACCCGTATTCTTTTTTATTCAGGAGCTTCACACTCTTTCATATCTTATGCTTTTATGAGTAGACTCCAGCTAGTAGCTCAGCCTCTAGATACTCCTTTTTTAGTTTTCACCCTTTAGGTGACATGTAGCTCTTAGAGAGCATTTGTAGGAGTTGTATTATCAGCTTAGACGAGTCTAAGTTTGTTGTCGATCTGATAGTGTTAAGCATGTTAGTGTTTGATGTTATTCTGGGTATGGATTGGATATCTTCCTACCATGTCAGTATTAACTATTTTACAAAAACGGTCAAGTTGCAAGCATCTGATAGGTCCGAGTTAGTTATGGCAACCTCGTAGGGGAACCAATTTGCGGAGTCATTACTGGCGTATATCGAGGAGGTGATGCTTCGGGAGCAAAGTGTTGATATATGTGAGACTAGAGTTATCTCGGATTACCAGGATGTCTTTCAAGACATACATGGGTTACCTCCTGCGAGAGAGGTTGAGTTCTATATTGAGTTGCAGTCGGGCACAGCCCCGATATCCCGAGCACCCTATTGCATGGCACCTGCTGAGATGAGGTAGCTACAGATCCAGTTGGATGAGTTGTTAGCTCAGGGCTTTATTCGTCGGAGTCATTCTCCATGGGGAATACCAGTCCTCTTCGTGAAGAAGAAGGATGGTAGTATGCGATTGTGTATCGACTACCGTGAGTTGAATTAGGTCACTATCCTGAATAGAAACCCTTTGCCTCAGATTGATAACTTGTTTGATCAGCTACAGGGAGCGTAGTATTTCTAGAAGATTGATCTTCGCTCTGATTATCATCAGTTGCGGGTCCGGGAGATGGATATTCCCAAGACCACCTTTCTGACTCGATATGGGTCCTTCGAGTTCTTGGTTATGCCATTTGGGTTGACCGATGCACCCACGGTATTCATGGATTTGATGAACAAGGTCTTCCATCCATTTTTGGACCAGTTTGTGATTGTGTTTGTCGATGATATTCTTGTCTATTCGAGATCGGAGACGGAGCATGAGCAGCATCTACGTTTAGTTTTACAGACCTTGCGTGAACATCAGCTATATGCTAAGTTCAGCAAGTGTGAGTTTTGGATTTCTAAGGTCAGGTTTTTGGGCCATATTGTTAGCAGAGATTGCATAGCGGTAGACCCAGCTAAGGTTTCAACAGTGCTTGATTGGGAGCCACCGAAGACTGTTACCGAGATTCATAGCTTTTTAGGGTTGGCCGGATATTATAGGAAGTTCATTCAGGACTTCTCGAAGATTGCGATGCCACTTACATGCCTTAGGAAGAAGAGTGTATAGTTCACTTAGAGCACGGAGTGCCAGAAGGCTTTTGATACCTTGAAGGCTAAGTTGACTACGATGCCAGTACTTACTATTCCGAGCAGTGATAGGATATTTGTTGTGTACACAGACACGTCGTTAGCAGGTTTGGGAGGTGTTCTGAAGCAGACTAAGAGGGTAGTAGCATACATCTCATGATAGTTGAGGGCACATGAGCAGAACTACCTCACTTATTATTTGGAGTTAGCAGCGGTAGTATTCGCGCTGAAAGCGTGGAGACACTACTTATATAGAGTTCGGTTTGAGCTTTTCACAAACTATCAGAGTTTAAAGTACATTTTCTCACAGAAGGAACTTAATCAGAGGCAGTGGCGATTGATTGAGTTCATCAAGGACTACGAGTTCGTGATTTAGTATCATCCAAGGAAGGCGAACGTTGTAGCTGATGCTTTGAGTAGGAAGTGTCGACATCAGGTTGCAGCTTTGAGGTGCTCGTTGTATCGAGATCTTCTCACACTTATTCAGTTCGATTTTTGGCTAGAGGTTGGCCGGACCAGTGCATACTTTCGAGCTATATCAGTGCAGCCATCTTGGAGGGACAAAGTAGTCAGAGCCTAGTTAGAGGACTCTTTGATTCAAATCCGGAAGGAAAAGATTTCCAAAGAGCCCAAGGATGATTGGACCATTGGAGTAGATGGAGGACTTCGGATGAATGGTCGATTAGTTATGCCAACCAGTGTGGAGCTAAAGAGGGAGTTGTTTGATGAAGCACATCGTACCCGATATATAGTGCATCTAGGAACCACTAAGATGTACAAGGACTTGAGGAGGCACTTCTGGTCGAGTGGCATGCGTAGAGACATTGCAGATTATGTGGCTAAGTGTTTCACCTGTTAGCAAGTGAAGGCAGAGCACCAGAGACCAATAGGGACACTTTAGCCTTTACCCATTCTAGAGCAGAAGTGGACAAACATTTCTATGGACTTCATTGTAGGGTTGCCGAAGTTGAAGAAGAGGAACGGTTCAGTTTGGGTGGTTGTGGATCGGTTGACGAAATCGGCACATTTTATTCCAATGAGGACCACTTATACCGCCGAAGCATATGCGAGGATATTTATTTGAGATATAGTTAGACATCACGGAGTTCCAGATACGATTGTATCAGATCGAAGGTCAGTGTTCACCTTGCACTTTTGGAGGAGTTTCAAGGATTCATTCGACAGCAAATTATTGCACAGTAGTGTATTTCAACCTCAGACGGACGGTCAGATAGAGAGAGTGAACCAGGTGTTAGAGGACATGCTGCGGGCTTATGTCTTTGATTTTCAGGGTAGCTAAGAGGATCATATCCCGTTGATAGAGTTCGCTTATAACAATAGTAATCAAGCGATGATTGGTATGGCTCCGTATGAAGCATTATACGGGAGGCCTTGTAAATCCCCTATATATTGGGCAGAACCGGAGGATAGCTTATTACTTGGACCAGAGCTTGTGAGGCAGACTATCGAAAAGGTAACATTGATTAGGGAGTGTATTCTAATCGCTCAGAGTCTACAGAAGAGTTATGGAGATCATAGATGATGACCTTTAGAGTTTTAGGTTGGAGATTTTGTCATGCTGAAGGTATCGCTGATGAAGGGTCTGCAGCGGTTTGGTAAGCGGGGAAAGCTTGCCCCTAGATTTGTTGGCCCTTTTCAGATCGTTGAGCATATTGGGGATGTTTCTTATAGAATAGATCGATGTCTAGTGTGCACGACGTATTTCATACCTCTATGCTCAAGAAGCACCTTCATGACGAGGAGAGACAGCGGGTATTGGATGCTCCGGAGATTGAGCTTCAAGACGATTTGACTATGATTGAAATCCCAGTTTGTATACTTTCTAGAGAGAACAAGAAACTTAGAAATAAGGTGATTCCTTTGGTAAAAGTCCAATGGAACCAGAGAGGATCTGAGGAGATTTCTTGGGAGCGCGAGGAGGATATGCATCGCGACTACCCATACCTGTTTGAGCATGTAAATTGTTTGAATTTTGTTTTCTTATGATTATGATGATTTTGGGATAGTTGTAATTATCTTTAACACTAGAATAGGGGTATTTTCACTTAATCTATAATCATTTGGGATACATGGTATATATGGGGGGTCCTTGTTTGGATTTTTCGCTCGACATACAATTTCCATTTAGTTAGGGATTAAGGCGCAAATATTTATATTCTAGATTGTTAACCTTAAGTACCACTATGTTCATATCTGGAAAGTTATGCTATGAGATGTTAAACTTCTCTCATATTATTAATGCTTGAGATGTGATCTCGGAATTACGAGGAAGAAATTCTTTTAAGGGGGAAAGAATGTAAAACCCCGTAGAATTTAATAAATGAGTTCTTATTGTGAAATATATGTTTATATCATAGAGCAGTATGATAACAAATGCTTTAGGATCAAATAAGTATGTTTATGTGAGAGAAATCAAGTGAAAAAGACCACCACACAAAACAATCATGCACAGCAGAATCTTGCTGTGCGGTCGACCACGCTGGGCGCGGCGGTCGACCGCACAGTGACCAGACTGTTTTCCCAGTTCGTTTTGTATTGGGTTTCGAGTCGGGTTGGAGGGCTAATATATGTATTAAATATTTTGTGAGATCCTCCTCTTCATCAGAGAAAACCCTAGTAGCCTCCTCCCCTCCTCTTTCAAGCCCTAGTTGTTCTTTTGGGTGATTCTTGGAGAGTTTCGAGGAGTTCGATCGAGATCCAGCGATGTTCAGCGAAGGAGAAACCCCTCATGACCTTACCCATAGAATTTCATCACCCCTCAGGTGAGTTTCATCTCGCCTAACTCTGCTCCCTGTTTTTAATTGTTTTTAAATGATGTTTTCATGTGATTTATGAGCCTAACATTCTATTTTATGTATAAAGATAGGTCTTATTATTGTATGATGTAAAGAGAACAAGTTTTCAGTTAATAAGATCACCCATGAATTTATAAATACAGATCTAGATCTGAGTTTTGTTTTCTAACAAGAGTTTGAAAGAAATATAATTATTTTCGAAGGTTTCGACACATATTTGCATGTTTAAAATTGTTTCTTTTGTCTATGGTGATTAGACTATTTATCTCCTGTTCCAAATATGCTAAATCACATGTATAGGGTTACTAATATATATAAATATCACACACAAAATTCGGGATCAAAATCAGGTATTACAAAACCTAGAAATAGGGTTTTGTTGTTGCGCGATCGATCACGGTTAGCGCGATGGTCGATCGCGTATCGTGTACAGGTCATATATGGGTTTCTGTTTTGATCGCGATCGACCATGCTGGGTGCGGCGGTCGACCGTCAATCGCGGTCGACCATGCGTGGCACGACGGTCGATCGCTGGGGAGCACATAAGAAAAGGAAGTTCCTGCTCTCTGTGCGGTCGACCGGGGTAGGCTCGGCGGTTGACTGCAAGTTAGTTTTTCTGCACTGTTCAGTTGTGCATATGTTCGTGTGGCTGGCAAGATTTCTGGGTTATTTGTGGTTATTAAATACTAAGAATTTAGCACATGAGTTGATTACAGACAGGAGACCTGTTTCATTCACTGAGACATGAGAGTGAATAGTGTATATATATGTTTTTAATTGAAATCTATTATGGTCCATATGTTAGACACCTAGCTATTATAGTCCATGTGTTGGACACTTATATATTGCGGCCCATGTGTTGGACCTTGATCATATAGTCTATGTGTGGGACATTTGCTTACTTTAGTCCATGTATTGGACACGTAGCTTTTGCAGCCCATGTGTTGGACCTGCATTATTTATTGTCCATGTGTTGGACCTACATCATGTATAGTCCATGTGTTGGACCTGCGTTATATAGTCCATATTTTAGACTTTTTCCTATTACAGTCCATGTGTTGGACATTTATCATATGCAGTCCATGAGATGGACATTCAGTACGATTTACCTTGTCTATCATAGAGTAGATGAAGTTCATGTGTCAACAAGTATTTTAAAATTTGACAGATCACTTATGGTATGGTTGGAGATGGAGTCATTACTCCACGTTATAGTTTGGATTTGATAGTTAGCTATTTACAATATGAGCTTATGGGATGGTTGAGTTATCCACGCACATGTTGTAACTTCCTAAATATCAAACTTTTATTTTATTTTAGATTTGATGTTCTGAATATATATATGTATTATCAGTTATTTTCTATCCTACTAGCCCTTTCCCTTAAGGTTGGTTGAGATGTTACTCACTATAGCGTTTTGACGCTAGTTGTTTCCCCCACTTTCAGGTAACGAGCCAAGTGCACGGAGAGCTGTAGCTTGATGGATTTGCTCTAGTTATTATTTACGGATATTTTATTAGTAGTTTATTTGTTAGGACTCCACGATGGCTTTGTTTATGAACATTGAGATAATATTTCTAGCTTTGTAAAGGCGGGGTGCCTTAACGTTATTTCTTTTGTTCTATGTCAAGACATTTGTATTCAGTTCAGAGATTGTTCCTTTTTTAGAGATTCTTTTGATTTATATCAATTGTGATTATTTCTCTCAGAGTATCTTTTGTTTATTATTACTTCTGTATATTCTCTTTTGCCTATCTTGTACCTATACCTGTTGTTGATTTTACTAGATAGATATCTATTATGACGGTAAAACATGTTACAGCACGATTTAGTGCATGGCAGGTTTGACATTCTTGGTTTCACCTCGGACTACAGCCTTGTTGAAACCAGGGGCGTCACATTGAAGTATGATGTGATCGGTGTAACGTGTGAGATGAAGATGTGGGAAATTCTCAACAAAAAGTATCTTCCGGTTGCACTTACAGCGAAGATTGTTCAGATTCCAGATATCCAGGAGTACCTCACTTGTGAATCATGTGAACAACTACACAAAGTTGTTGTCGGACTTGTCGAACGTGGATGAGAAGATGTCAGATGAGTACAAGGTGATCATTTTGTTTAGCTCATTACTAGATGCAGATTTTGATACATTTGTGCTCACATTGTTGAATGGTAGATCTTCCATCACCTATAGTGAAGTGACTAATGCATTGACGAATTTTGATTTGAGGAGGAAGGATAAAAAATCTTCCAGAGCTAGCACTTCAAGAGAGGCCTTGTCGGCGAGAGGTAGGAGTCCCTATCTGAGAGGTGGCAACAAAGGTAGGTCAAGAGGCCACTAACAATTAGCGAAGAACCAGTGTGCTTTCTTCAAAGAACAAGGACATTGAAAGAGAGATTGTTCTAAGCTCAGAGAGAAGGAGAATAGCAAGAAAAAGGCCCCGAAGGCTAGCAAGGTGAATGTTACTAAGAGTGGTAATGATTCAGATGATTCATTCTTTTCTCTATTGATTACTCTAGAGGTTAACCATGCTGATGCATCGGATTAGATGCTGGATTCAGGTGCTATTTATCATGTAACTCCCCAACGAGATTGGTTTGCATCTTTTGAGAAGCTCGATAGGGGTGTGTTGTTCATGGGAATCGATCAATCCTATAGTATTTGTGGGATACGTACTGTTAGGATTCAGATGCACTATGGAATTGTTCGTGAGTTAAATAAAGTGAGGTTTGTTCCTCAGCTGAAGAAGAATCTTATTTCCATTGGAACTTTGGAGGCAAAAGGATTCAATGTATCTTTTGAGTGCGTCATAGCAAAAGTTACTAAGGAATCTTTGATAGTGATGAAAGGAGTCCGTAGTAAGAATCTATATTATCTTAAGGGAAGTACCGAGATTGGCCAAGTAGCTTTAGCAATTTCAGAGGCGGACACGAGCTGACTTTGGCACTACATATTAGGGCACACAGGTGAAAAGTCACTGCAGGTGCTGTGCAAGCAGGGACTATTAAAGGGAGCCAAGGGTGGGAATATTGAATTCTATGAGCACTATGTTCTTGGAAAATAGACTAAAGTGAAGTTCGGGATAGCCATTCATAGGACGACAGGCATCTTGGACTATGTGCACACTAATGTTTAGGGTCTAACCAAGACGACATCACTTGGTGGTTGATATTAGTTCGTCACGTTTGTAGATGACTATTCTAGGTGTTAATGGGTGTACACCATGGTGAAGAAGTGTGAAGTCCTAGAGATATTTGTGAAGTGGAAGAGAAGATTGAAACTATAGATAGGGAGAAAGATCAAGACGTTAAGATCCGACAACTGCGACAAGTACACTTCAGACCCTTTTCAGCAGCTATGTCAAGAGGAGGGTATAAAGAGGCACTTAATAGTTAGTCATACAGCATAGTAGAATGGGGTGGCAGAGAGGTAGAATTTATATTTACTGGAGAAGGTCTGATGTTTGTTATCGCAGAGTGGTTTGGAGAAGATCTTTTGGGCTTAGTCACTATTATATGCGAATCACCTCATTATTAGGCTGCCTTCATCTGTGATTGAGGGGAAAACCCCTTTGTAGATGTGGTCAAGAGAGCTAGCATACGACTATGATCAGCTTAAGATATTTGAGTGCCCTACATTTTATCATGTCAAAACTGATAAATTGGAACATCGATCTAGGAAGGCCATATTTATGAAATTTAAGCATGGTGTGAAAGGATACAAGCTTTCAGATCCAGTTGAGAAAAAGATTGTGTTGAGTAGAGACGTCATATTGGAGATCTAAGCTTCGGTGGAGATAGGTTTGCGGAGTTAGCGTTGGAGATCTCGCATTCCTCGTATGGTTGGATGATCATGTTGGAATCATATCTAGGGTTCAGTTAGATAATTTCACAAATCTATCAAGTTCGAATCTTTCTTTATAATTTGGAGTTTGCAAGCAATGGGAGAAGAAGTTGGTGAAAGCAGCAAGGCGATGATGAGTACAGTTCAGGTTGCACTTCTGAATATGAAGATCAATGTTGTAAAGTATGATGGCAAAATCAACTTTGGGTTGTGGATGAGTTATGTGCAGGATTCTTTGAATGCTCAAAATTTAGAAGAGACCATCATGGTCCACGAGATGCCGCCGAAGCATGATGAGACGATATGGGACAAAATGAATCAAAACGCTTGTGGGGTAATTAGATCTTGTTTGGAACAAGAGTTGAAGTACGATGTGTTCAGCGTAACGTGTGCGATGAAGATGTGAGAGATTCTCAACAACAAGTATCTTTCGTTTGCACTTGCTGTGAAGATTGTTCAGATTCCAGATGTCCAAGAGTACGTCACTTGCGGATCATTTGAACAACTACACAAAGTTGTTGTCGGACTTGTCGAATGTGGATGAGAAGATATCAGATGCGTACAAGGTGATCATTTTGTTAGGCTCATTACCGGATGTGGATTTTGATACATTTGTGCTCACATTGTTGAATGGTAGATCTTCCATCACCTATAGTGAAGTGACTAATGCATTAACAAATTTTGATTTGAGGAGGAAGGATAAAAAAACTTCCAGAGCTAGCACTTCAAGAGAGGCCTTGTCGACGAGAGGTAGGAATCCTTATCTGAGAGGTAGCAACAAAGGTAGGTCTAGAGGCCGCTAACAATTGGCGAAGAACCAGTGTGCTTTCTGCAAATAATAAGGACATTGAAAGAGAGATTGCTCTAAGCACAGAGAGAAGAAGAATAGCAAGAAGAAGGGCCTGAAGGCCAGCGAGGTGAATGTTACTAAGAGTGGTAATGATTCAGATGATTCATTCTTTTCTCTATTGATTACTCTAGAGGTTAACCATAATGATGCATCGGAGTAGATGCTGGATTCTGGTGCTACTTATCATGTAATTCCCCAACGAGATTGGTTTGCATCTTTCGAGAAGCTCGATGGGAGTGAGGTGTTCATGGGAATCGATTAGTGCTATGGCATTTGTAGGATAGGTAAAGTAAGGATTCAGATGCACAATTGAATTGTTCATGAGTTGAATAAAGTGAGATTTGTTCCTCAGCTGAAGAAGAATCTTATTTCCGTTGGAGCTTTGGAGGCAAAAGGATTCAATGTAACTTTTGAAAGCGTTGTAGCAAAAGTTACTAATGGATCTTTTGTAGTGATGAAGGGAGTCCACAGTAAGAATCTATATTATCTAAAAAGAAGCACCGAGCTTGGCTAAGTAGCGTTAACAATTTTAGAGACGGACATGAGCAGACTTTGGCACTACAGATTAGGGCACATAGGTAAAAAGTCACTGCAGATGCTGTGTAAGCAAGGGCTATTAAAGGGAGCCAAGAGTGGGAAAATTGAATTTTGTGAGCACTACGTTCTTGGCAAGAAGACTAAAGTGAAGTTCAGGATAGCCATTCATAGGACGACAAACATCTTGGACTATGTGCACACTGATGTTTGGGGTCCCACCAAGACGGCATCACTTGATGGTCGATATTGGTTCGTCACGTTTGTAGATGACTATTCTAGGTGTTAATGGGTGTATACCATGGTGAAGGAGAGTGAAGTCCTAGAGATATTTGTGGAGTGAAAGAGAAGATTGAAATTATAGACAGGGAGAAAGATCAAGACGTTGAGATCCAACAACTACAGCAAGTACACTTCAGACTCTTTTCAGCAGCTATGTCGAAAGGAGAGCATAGAGAGGTACTTCATAGTTAGTCATACACCATAGCAGAATGGGGTGGCAGTGAGA
This sequence comes from Asparagus kiusianus, assembly GCA_022839385.1. Taxonomy (NCBI): domain Eukaryota; kingdom Viridiplantae; phylum Streptophyta; class Magnoliopsida; order Asparagales; family Asparagaceae; genus Asparagus; species Asparagus kiusianus. The sequence continues at coordinate 2,508 of BQKN01064954.1, read as the reverse complement.
TTAAATTTGTCTTTACTGGAGAAAGTCTGATGTTTGTTATCGTAGAGTGGTTTGGAGAAGATCTTTTGGGCTTAGGCACTTTTATATGCGAGCCACCTCATTAATAGGCTGCCTTCATCTGTGATTGAGGAGAAAACCCCTTTGTAGATGTGATCGGGAGAGCCAGCACACGACTATGATCAGTTTAAGGTATTTGGGTACCCTGCATTTTATCATGTCAGAACTGATAAATTGGAACCTCGATCTAGGAAGGCCATATTTTTGGGATTCAAGCATGGTGTGAAACGATACAAGCTTTCAGATCCATTTGAGAAAAATATTGTGCTGAGTAGAGACGTCATATTTGATGAGGCTTCACTATTGAATCCTACCAGCTCTTATCAGGTGGAGAACACCCCGATAGAGAAGATATCACAGGTGGTGGAGATTGATGCAGTTCCACAGAGTCCAGATTAGACCGTATCCATTAGAGTGCCGACTGAGTTAATGTTAGGTGAGCACAATGATGATTTGGAGGATACAGGTACGACAGAGTAGGATCAGGGACCGACGACTTAGGTTCAGGATTTGATTACAGTTCGGAGACCGAGGACAGACATATGGTGCTAGTGTGGTTTACAGACATAGTCGTTGCATATGCACTTCCGGTGGAGAGTATCAACGAGAAGGTTCCTACTATATTTAGAGAGGCTGAGCAGAGTTCAGAGGTTGATTTGTGGTAGAAGGCTATGCAGGAGGAGATGGAGTCTCTTCATAGGAACGACACATAGGATCTTGTTGAGCTTCCAAAGGGGCGGAAGGCTATTTGTTGCAAATTTGGTTGCGAAGGGTTATGCATAAGAAGAAGGCATTTATTACAATGAAGTCTTTTCTCCGATGGTGAAGCTCTTCGATTCGGATCTTGCTAGCTTTGGTGGTATAGTATGGTTTGGAATTAGATCAGTTGGATATGAAAACAACTTTTCTTCGAGGTGATCTTGATGAAAAAATTTATATGACTCAGCCATTAGGGTTTCGAGCTGTCAGAAAGGAGAAATTGGTGTGTAGATTGAAGAAATCGCTATACGGGTTGAAAAAATCTCTAAGACAATAGTATAGGCGATTTGATAGGTTCATGATCAGCCATTCATACATTAGGATCCAGTTTGATCCTTGCATGTACTATCACAAGTTGCATGGAGGTGCGTACATTTACTTATTGCTTTATGTCGATGACATATTAGTTGCTTCTATTTCCTGATCCGCCATAGATTGATTGAAAATTCAATTTTCAAGCGAGTTCGAGATAAAGGATTTGGGTGAAGTGAAGTGTATTTTAAGGATGGAGATTGGAAGAGACACAGATAAGGGAAAAATTAGTTTGACACGGGTGGCTTATTTGAAGATGGTTTTACAATGATTCAATGTGAGAAAGGAGATGAAGCCATTCAGTGTACCTTTAGGAGCCCATTTGAAGCTTTCAGCTGAACTTTCATCGAAGACGGTTAAAGATAGAGAGTTGATGTCGATGATTCCATATACAAGCACCGTGGGAAGCTTGATATACGCCATAGTTTGTATGTGGCCGGATTTGTCATAGGCAATTAGAATGTTTTCATGATACATGCACGTCCCGGGTTCGTGTCATTGGGATGCCGTGAGGTGGATTTTGAGGTACATTTGAGGTACTCTCAATGTTTTTTTGGTTTTTGAAAAGGACACTAGTGGTGGCCAACTATGTATTGGATATGTAGATTTGGACTATGATGGAAATTTGGATAAGCGTCGGTCGACGACGGGATATGTGTTTACTTTGACTCGTGCACCGGTGTGTTGGAGATGCACCTTGTAGTCTACAGTAGCTTTGTCAATGATGGAGACAGAGTATATGGCAATTACAGAGGCTGCTAAGGAGGTGATTTGGCTTCAAAGACTTTTGGAGGATCTTGGTGTTTCGTAACGATCCGTCACTATTCATTGTGATGGCATGAGTGCTATCTATTTGAGGAAGAATCTTGTTTTACATGCACAAATGAAGCACATTTACCTTTGTTATCACTTCATCTGGGATGTTCTAGATGATGGTGTAAAACCCCAAAATCTTTTTATAATGAAATATGTGAATTAATAGTAATAAATATTTCTTTGGTGATAAATAATCATATATATATATATGATGTACATGTTTACCAGTGTTTGGGAACCCATTAAGTAATTATGTGTGAGAGGAATCGAGTTATATGACCAGCTTATGAATTTCCCTCCAGCAGGCATCTTTGGGCTGCGCGGTCGACCGCGGCGGTCGACCGCACAACGATCAGAGAGTTTTCTCAGTTTCGGGTTCAAACGGGTTTCGGGTCGGGTTTGTGAGTTGGTATATTAACTATTGTGCCCGAGAGAGCCTCTCTCAGACCTGAGATCCAAAACCCTAGCCCCCTTTCTCTCCTCTCTCAAAACCCTAGCTGGATCTGATGATTTTTGGGAAGTTTGAAGGAGTTGCAGTGGGATTTTACAGGTCAGATCGAAGGA
>BQKN01064953.1:460245-474207 GCA_022839385.1 Asparagus kiusianus | reverse complement strand
AATCATACTCCCTTTAAAAGCACGAGTTCGGAAAATCTTTTTTAGACAAATATACCCCTTTATAGTTTGAACTACCTTATCTATAATCAAATTCTAATTTTCAATGGTCAATATTACCCTTTACTATTTTGAATATTTCATTTATATCTTAATCTATCCTAATCATAATCATATCTTATCCTAATCCTATGTGAACAATGTTTAGCTTAACAATTTAAAAAAACTAATATTAGAAATATATAAAACATAAAAATGATATTAGTTTGTTAAGATAAAGAAATTACAAGTAGATAACATATTATAATACATGAAGTATTACAAAAAAACAAAAAAAAATTTAAAATTACAGAAAAGACCCTAAAAAGTTTAAAATTATAAAAACCATCCTGATGTCTAAAAACTTAAAATAAAAAACATGAAATTAAAATATTAACATCAGTTTGCGAAGAATTTAAAATTTACAGTTAACACCTCAATGTCTCAAAAATTATAGAAACACCTTCAAAAGTTTAAATTACAGACAAACACATTAAAATTCTAAAATTTTAAAACTTACAAACAACACAGATGAATTCAAGAGATTACCATGATACACCTAAAATTTTTGACATTTTAAAACTTAAAATAACAAATATAAAATTTAAAAAATTAATAGCATCCTCTGAACAAATTTAAATTTTTAATTAACACCCTCAATATCTCAAAAATTATAGAAACACCTTCAAAAGTTCAAATTATAAAAAGCCACCCTAAAAATCTAAAATTTTAAAATTTAGTAAATAACATAAGATGAATTCAATATATTACCCTTAGACACCTAAAAAATTAAAATTTGCTGAAATTAACCTCAAAAATTTTAAAAATTGTAAAAAAACTCCTTCAAAATTTAAAAATCGTAAAAAAAAACTCTAAATTTTCAAAATTTTTAACTAGCACACATCAACTTCGTCGATTGGTAGACCACTAAAATTTAATATTTTTCAAAATTAATCTATTGTTTTAATAATTGCAAAAGACACCCTCAAAATTGTAGAGTTATAAGAAATATACTAATATTTAAAAAATTACCACCAACACATGAAACATAGAATTTACAACTACCAAACTTAAAAATAATTTTTTTAAAAAACTCTTTTAAAGTTTTAAAAATTACAATTCACACCCTCAAAGTTCAAAACCACAAAAAATGGGCTAAAATTTTAAAATTTGGCAAAGAAAAGTGTAATTGTTTGGTATTTTTTCATATTATATATATATATATATATATGTGTGTGTGTGTGTGTGTGTGTGTGTGTGTGTGTGTGTGTGTGTGTGTGTGTGTGTGTGTATTAAAATTTCTAATTTAGGGATTTACTATCCATTTTCAGCATCTAAGAATTGTCTAAGTTGATACTGGTAAACAAAAACAATAAGAATTGATTAAAATCTGGTTAATGGATAAAATTTTTAAAAATATTATAGATTAAAAATTATCGGCACTATATAAATTAAAGTAATTTCATATAATTTTAGTAATAAGTTAGGGTAGCCAAAATACATTCGTAACATTAATTGATAGATGTTTAAATCCATAGAAATGAGAAAACACTATAATATTATACCTTAGCATTAATTGATTTTAATTTAGAAACTTTAATCTTTGACGTTAATAATATTTATAGGGTAAAAGAATACAAGGGATTGCATATGGAGAAACAATTAGAATATTTAGATATAACTTTAAAAGAATTGAGCTATTTCCATTACAAATGGGAAAGTGATGGAAATAAATCTAAAATTCAGAAAACGTCAATGAATCACTTGAATTGGTATTAACATAAGACATATCTATTACTGAAGCACTAAATGAGTTACATTAAAAAATAATTTAATAACTTTATCCTAATCAAAGAAAAAATCTCCATGGAAGACATAAGAAAAATTAGTAAGTATTCATAATTCCATACTGTGTTCTTCAAATTAAATATTAATATTATAATCTAAGAAAAATTGGTAATGAATAATGCAGGTATTTAGTTTAGATCTTTATGGAAAATGATAGGGATAGAGCAAAGGTAATATTATTGAAATAACAGAAATTCTTATTCGATGCACATCAAAAGAATTCATTTTAGAGGAAAATAAAGAGATAGCTTCTAATTTATTTAAGTAATAAATTAGGAATACAAAAATTTTTATATATATGAAATTAATATTTATTTTCATTAAAATAAAAAAAATCAAAGTCTATATTTTGAGTGGTTTGTGTTGAACATCATAAGTACATTTGACTTCTTTGTGAAGTTAAATGAGATGATAAAAAATTAACGAGCCCAGGAAAAATAACAGCATAAAAAATACAAATTTAGCCTGATGTCACAATTAATGTAGATGATGGCGACACTACTCTAGAATTATCTGAGAAATGATAAATGATAAACCTGAAGAAGGATTGATATTAACTCAATAAAAAAAATAAAAGAAATAAAAGATAATATTTTCTGAATATTTTATAGAATAGTTAAATTATTTTGAGTGAAATTAGGAATCTTTAGAAGGGAGTTTCATGAATTTTTTTTAGTACTTTTATATTCTTATGTAGATGTTTTTATTATATAAAAGTATACTAGAGTTAGCATTAATCTTTAATTTGTATTTTTTTATGAAGTCTATCGATGATTAGGAATAAACTTCATGTTCACTTTTGCATCATTTTAACATACTTTAAATCAATCATTTTGCCATATTAGTTTTAAATATTCACCTTTCTTGTATAACACTATTTTAATATTTTTCACTTTGCCATGTTGTACTTTCTCAAATAAAGCTTAGTTTCATATCGGTCAAAAATAATATTAAAATTTAAATTATTTTTAAATTATATTTGTTTTTTGTCAATTCAAATATCAACATGAAAATTTAAATTGGGTGTATCCCATTTAAACAAACATAAAAAATAATTGGGATGTAGGAGTTTAAAGGCATAAATGAGTACAAACTGAAAAAAATTTAATCATAGTATTAAATCACGTGCATTGCACGTGTGTAAAAACTAGTAGGATATAAAAAACCTACTTATAATTAGGGGTCATCATAAAATGTCATATAATTTTAACATTTTATTAGAAAGTGTTGGGGGAGAAATTGGGTCCAATCGAGAGTCGATAAATCTTAAACTGAAGTTAGGAATCAATTTTATCCCAAAAGCTATAGATATTAGATATTGACCCAAACTCTTATTTAAACCTATCACTCTTTCGTATCTTATCCGATGTGGAACTATACTCACATATTAATCACGTCAACAAATCTCCCTTCATTTGTGAGTATAATTCAATTCAACTACAATTCAATCTTCCACGGGATTCACCAATTTTTGCACCACTTTACTTATGGGCTAATCAATTCATAAACTTTTGTACAACTTCACTCGTGGGCTAATCAGACCATGCATTCAGCATGTAGCTATCAAATATCCATAGGAACTTTCACCACTTCACTCATGGTGACAATTAGACTATATCACTCCTACGAAAGTTCGTGGATTCTCCCTACACATTCGGGCTTCACATCGAAGATCATCTATTTTTTTTAATTGCTTGGACCATGACCTTAGCTCTAATATCATTGTTGGGGGAGAAATCAGGCCCAATCTAGAGTTGATGGACCTTAAACAGAAGTTAGAAATCAATTTTAACCCAAGAGCTATAGCTATTAGATATTGACCTAAACTCATCATTCTTTCGTATTTTATTTGATGCGGGACTATACTCACATATTAATCACCTCAGCAAAAATCCCTCCTTGCGTTTTAATCGCTATTTTCACACGGATGGTAAATTATTCATGGAGATACTTTTATCAGTGTAAATCGTCGTTCACACTTTTAGGAGGTTTTTTCTCATAAGATCTCAAAGTCAAATGGAGATTTTTTTTTGGTAACTCCTCAAGTTAAGGAGGTTTTCTGTTATTTGATTTTGTTTTGGTTTGGCGGTGTCGTTGTGGGGAAGGTGGGAGAATCTAAGCTTCCTTCAAGTTTGAAATTTGTTTTGCAATCCTAATCTTCATGTTGCTTTACCTTCTATGTTCAAGCCAATAAAAATGATCATCTGTTTTGTAATTTGTCTAAGGGGCTGTTTGGTTGTTGTTGGTAAAGTTGTGTATTTATGACACAATTTGGAAAGTTGTTGTCCACCTCATCATTTTCACTTTTACACTTTTCTTTGTTTGTTTTTTATTCCATTGGAATCATAAAACACTTGTTTGGTTTGCAAAATAAAACTTTAATTGTTTGTTTGGAAAGTGTAAAAAGTGGTCCCTACTCAAGTGATCATATTGGTTGAAATTACTTTTTCCTGACTTCAATGTCAGCTTTCTCTTAAAATCATGTCTTTTTTTTTATGAAATCACTTTACAAACCACATCAGCATATGAAACCATTTTACACTATTTTCACAATTACAAACAAACAATTGAAAGTGATGAAAGCTGACATTGGGACCCACTTTTTTACACTTTCCATCATTTTACATGGTAAAAACATACAACCAAATGGGCCCTAATGGAATGCTGTCATTCTCTTGGCACTCTTTTTTATGCTTATAATCAATAAGCAATGAAACAAATTGTTATTTAGATATGTATTTCTAGTCGTGTATTTTTTATATGGAAATGTTTAATTTGATTAATTTTGTAACTGGTATACATATTCTAGTAGTGCAATAACAAATAAGGAGCAATTCTTAAAATAAACCACTTTTGAAATTCACTTAGCAAAATCGTCCTAAAAAATTAATTAGTAAAATCAACTACTTTTTATCGATGTCAACACGACTGACTGAACAGTGATCGATTTTACAAAATATGGTTCTTAAAGAGTACAGGATGTTCCGTGCAATTAATGATGGTTGTTAATTACTGAGATTACTAGCTGTGTGCTTTTCACTGCAGCAAGCTAGAATTGGATATATTATTCTATTATTAACTCGCCGATGAGTTTTAATTACTTTAAAACATTATCAGAAAGTTGTGTCTAAGACATGGTCTAGTAAGAAGGGAGGGGAGGTAAGGTAGAGTAAGTTGGTGATTGAATGCATGCCTTATTAGTTAGCCTAAATATGACAACATATATTGAGAGATTGATTGAAAATTCTACTTGCTCTTTAAAATAAAATAACTATGCAATGAGTAAGTCAAGAGATTTACTTGTTGGACAAGTCAATTAAGCATATGATCAAGATTCATTCATGTTTATTAGAGGCCAAGAAGGAGCAAGCTATAAATGATGAAGCTTGCTATGAGAACAATATAGTGCAAGAAATTGAACACAAAGCGAGCGAGAGTTAGAGAACGACTGTGAGGCTTTGCATTCAGTGCACGAGTTGTGAGAAAGTCTAGTGTTCAGTTGCGTTCACGATAGAAAAAGTCGTTGTATTTCTCCCTCAATCTTGTAAAGGCATCGTTTTGGATATTATCCTTTTAGCCGTTGTTGTTTTATTCTTTGCTCTATTGTACTCTTGATTATAAGAAAGAACTAGAGATCTGTGCCACGTGGACTTAAGCAATTTGATGAACCATATTAAAATTGTGTCTTGTGCTTGTGCTTATTTTTCGATGTTACTGTTTACTTTTCATCCGCAACACAATCTAGATTTCTAACAGAGTAAGGATAAAAAGATGAATTTATGTTTGAGTTTGAGTTTTTTGAGGAGAAGATAGAGCAAAGGGGCAGTAGGCTAAGAGAAAAGATAACATAATGTGAACTTAAAAAGTAAGAGAGGAAAAGATCCTCCAAATTGGAAGGGCACTAGAAAAAAGACAAAATAAACCAAGCTAAATATGAAGGCTTGTAGGGATATCCATTACCCTACTTCTATGTACCTCTCCTTGCTTTACATTCTCTCCTTAAAGCCCTCTACCAAACCAAGCTAAATTTTCATAGTACTTTGTTGATGTGCTATGAATCGGGCACTACTTTCCAAAAAACAGTAAACATGCACACATAGCATAAGCATGAAGCTCTAAAATAATATAAAATTGATGGTGGAATTGACAAGTAGGCCTGATTAGATGATTAATGCATGTAAATCATTTTGGGTTGGATTTTACAGTTTAGCCACTTGCTGCTTAGGTATATGTCCCTATAAAGCGTTTTATCTTTATCACATGAAGGAAGAATGCAAATTGAAATGCACAACACTAGCAGTCCCGGATAATTAGTGATTATTGCTAATTATACTGGATTGTGAGTCCCATGCAAGAATTATATTTTACAAAATTGATAACTTTTCATCCATTCATATTAACGTGACTGAAAAGTTATCGATTTTGCTTATTAAATGTTGATCAATTTTACTAATTAAATTTTAAATGTGATCTATTTTAAAAATTTCTCCTAACAAATAACAGTACATGCTTCTTGTAATACTCGATTAATCAATAAAATTTGCATCTTATAAATAAATTGCCACTCCAGTGAATTCTAATAAAACAAAGGATAGAATTAATGTTCAATTATCCTTTGCCAGGGGGTACATTAAATTAAAACTTGTTATAGGGTGTCCCCTATTTCTTACAAATATGCTATCCTGAGGACAGACTCAATCGAGCCAGCTTCATTCCCCAAAGACGACTCGAAAGGCGGACTCAGTCGAGCCAAAAATTGCTACTCAGCGATCAGTCGGCACTTCCCCCGAGGGCGACTCAGAACATTATTTTTCAGCATTATTTTATCATTTATGATCATCATCACTACTCCACGTCGCCCGCCGACAAGCCTCAACGGCTGCAGGATCCCCATAACACAGAAGTGACTCCACGTCACTCGTCGACAAGCCTCGACGACTGTAGGGTCCCCATACCACAGAAGTGACTCCACGTCACCCGCCGACAAGCCTCGACGGTTGCTGATTCCCCATGTCACGGAAGTGACCTCCCATCACTCACTAATCGACATGTATCAGGCCGAGGGTGACTTAGCCTCCAGCTCACCCCTCGCCATCATCATAAGCTGCATTCTCACTAAATGCCTATTCTGTCCTTTGCGTCCTCTATAAATACATACGCCATTCGTCACGAAAAGAGGTTGGATTTTCTTACTACCTGAAAACTCTCTAGACACATATTAGAACACATCATTCTTCCTTCACCTCACCCAAGTCCACCAGCTGACTTGACCATCTGAGGTACCACGGGGAAACAAGCCCTGTACTCCCATGATTCTTGTGTGTGCAGGTGATCCGCCCACCCTGAGCTCTGAGAACCAGACATAAAGTCGAAGAAGGAGAGTGCAGGCCCCCTCTCGACAGTTCAACCTCTCGACGATCCAGCAACTCTGCAACTTCAATTGACTGTGTGATATCAGACATTAATAGTTTGACACCCACCGTGGGGTCTACTTTCTTCTATGAGAAGAAATACCCAATCCTAAGCAGGGGCCTGATCTTGTCCATCCTTAAAGAATATTAGAATTGCACCATTCAAGCTAAACAAAGCCTGGAATTACATCATTCAAGCTAAGGAGGATCAGCCTATGGCTATGAGGAGCCAACATAGGCGTAGCCCTCGAGGGCTCCAAGAGCTTTCTGGGGAGTATTTGCTAAATGGAACCCCAAAAGCCCTCCTAGAAAAGACACACCACCATGGTGTTTGTCTGGCTTGATGATGAAGCACTTCTTATCGCCGCCACAGATAAAAACCCCACCACGTGGATAGCCAAGAAGCTTGGGGTTGGATCGCAAACAGAACCCAAGGGTTATGATCAGATCCAATATCGCTCAAGCTCCCATCAGCAACAGCTCATAAGGGCAAGGAGCAGCCATTAAGTCTGTGGCCGGCTCCTCGAACCATCATCACCTTCAAAGGAGATCCCTTCCTCACCAAAGATGAGATTGCGGGAAAAACTCGGGGAGCCACCCGACGACTGCCTCTTCAGGAAATTCGGCTCTGGCCCCCAGTAGTTATTCGAACCACCAAAGTCAAAGGAAGAACTAGTGGTCGAAGCATACGACTCGCATTCTCCTCACAAAAAGAAGGCTCCTCTATTTACAGGATGGTCCGGTCGTCGCCACTCCTGGAATCCCCAAGGGGAAACCATGGTCTTATCAAATTCCAGGAGACAAAGCGTCGACATGAGGGGTTTCATCAACAAGAAGTCCCCATCACAAAAGTTGCCTGGGCCTCCCCCTGTTGAGCATCATCCTCCAAAAGCTCAATCAGCAGGACTCTGACCATACAGCGCAACCAATGGTGGACAAGCAAGATCTGTTGAAAATCCATGTATCCACCGTCGACCAGCAAGGACCTCAGCAAAAACTCAAAGTTTAGAAAGGTCATTGGCTGATGAGATGGCAAATATGTCGATAGCTCAACGACGTCTAAAGCCCAACAGCTCACCCTTGAAAGGAAGCGCAACCCCCGACTCTGGGTGTTCCTCAGTTTGGCAACAAAGACAGCCAAAGAAGCAATAGCTCGCTCTCATCAAAACAAGTTTGTTCAAAGACGACACGAAACAACTTAGGAAGCTCCGTCTCAGTGACCCTGTCCCTAGCAGAAAGCCATCTCCAAAATACATCTGAGCAAGAAATAAAAGTTTGACACCATTTGAATAATCAATATTGAAGAATTGTACTCCGTTATGTATAAATTCCAGTAATTAATAAAAACATCAAAAGAAAAGAAAGACATCGAAGACCTAGTCGTCTAGGCAAACGACTTCTTAGTCGGCATCAAGCCCTTGGTACCTTCTTAGGGTAAAACCAAGGCACAATGAGTTCTTAGTCGGCATAAAGCCCTTGGTACCTTCTCAGGGTAAAACCAAGGCACAACGACTTCTTAGTCGGCATAAAGCCCTTGGCTCTTCTTAAAGGTAAGCCAAATGCACAACATATGATTCGATTCCGTCTACACTCATCGACCATCATAGTCAAGCCCTTGGTACCTAATCTGGATAAAACCAAGGTACAACGACTTCTTAGTCGGCATCAAGCCCTTGGTACCTTCTCAGGGTAAAATTAAGGCACAATGATTTCTTAGTCAGCATCAAGCCCTTCGTACCTTCTCAGGGAAAAACTAAGGCACAACGACTTCTTAGTAGGTATAAAGCCCTTGGTATATTCTCAGGGTAAAACCAAGGCACAACGACTTCTCAGTCGGCACAAAGTACTTGGCTCTTCTTAAAAGTAAGCCCAATGCACAACATACGGTTCGATTCCGTCTGCTCTCATCGACCATCATAGTCAAGCCCTTGGTACCTAATCTGGGTAAAACCAAGGTACAACGACTTCTCAGTCGGCACAAAGCCCTTGGCTCTTCTTAAAGGTAAGCCTAAGGCACAACATATGGTTCGATTCCGTCTGCTCTCATTGACCATCATGATTAAGCCCTTGGTACCTAATCTGGGTAAAACCAAGGCACAACGACTTCATAGTCGGTATCATGCCCTTAGTACATTCTCAGGGTAAAACCAAGGTATAACGACTTCTTAGTCGGCATCAAGCCCTTGGTACCATCTCAGGATAAAACCAAGACATAATGACTTCTTAGTCGGCATAAAGCCCTTGTTAACTTCTCAGGGTAAAACCAAGGCACAACAACTTCTCAGTCGGCACAAAGCCCTTGGGTCTTCTTAAAAGTAAGTCCAATGCATAACATATGGTTTGATTCTGTCTACTCTTATTGATCATCATGGTCAAGCCCTTGGTACCTAATCTGGGTAAAACCAAGGCACAACGATTTCTTAGTCGGCACAAAGCCCTTGGCTCTTCTTAAAGGTAAGCCCAAGGTATAACATATGGTTCGATTCCGTCTGCTCTTATTGACCATCATGGTTAAGCCCTTGGTACCTAATCTGGGTAAAACCAAGGCACAACGACTTCTCAGTCAGCACAATACCCTCGGCTCTTCTTAAAGGTAAGCCTAAGGCACAACATATGGTTCAATTCCGTCTGCTCTCATCGACCATCATGGTCAAGCCCTTGGTACCTAATCTAGATAAAACCAAGTCACAATGACTCCACAGTCGGCATAAAATCCTTAGCTCCTCATCAGGATAGGCCCAAGGCACAGCCCTAAGGACGACCTTAATAATTACTCCTCGACCAAATGAGGGGAACGAAGATGTTGATACTTATCCCGCATATGATATCTAATCTATAAGGATCAATGTTATTCTTGAAAAGAAAGCAGAATCACAGCATGATCAACTATTTCATCAATCATTTGCAGCTCTCAAAGCAAAAGACAAGAGAAATCATTTCTCATTCAAAAAAGAGTTTCGTACATTTTTTACCAAAAGACCCAACAAGGCTTACAAAAAAACAACACTTAAAAACTCCTTCCCAAGGCTCAGAATCACTGCCCCCAGAGTCTTTCCTCATTCTCTTCAAAGGCCTCCTGGAAGAACTCGGCTCCTCCGAGTCAGCCCCTCTTTTACAAACCTCCATTGGTGGAGGTAGGACCGTTCCTTCGGAGTCGGAGGAAGATCAGGAGGACCCTCCCATCTCTGGGAATTCCTCTCCGTCCATAGCTCTGGACTCCTGAAGATCGAGGCGATACCGGAGCTTCTCAAGATCTCTAGCCTCGAGATCACTAAGAGCCCTCGGCTCCAAGACGTTCTCCTGCACTTCAAGCCAACCTGAGCAAGACAACATGTTGTCGGCACCAAACACCCAGATGAAGAACCTCTTCCATTCTTCATTCAGCTCTGGGAGATCGGTGTCCAAGCGGAAATCACATCGACAGAGGAAAAAATAGTGTGGGTCTCCCTCAGCAGACCCCACACTAACCACGTGCCCAAGCAAACTGATGCTGGGCACCACTTCTACCTCGGAGCAGGCGTCTATAAACGCTATCAAGATATAAATGGCGTGTGGATGAAGTTGGCAGGGGAAACCTCCAAAAGCGCAAAACTTCCCTTATGAAGGGATGCAGCGACAGACGCAATCCACATTGTAGATGCGCCAGATAGAGAGGCACTCGATCCTCGCGGTGCATATGCACCGTAGTAAGACTATCCGGTGCCCCTATGGTCATCGCCCGAGAAATATCATAGTCGTCATGCAACCAGGTTGCCTTGTCCAAAGTTATTCTCGACCTAGACAAAAACAAGACCATAAGTTTCTTCTCGTGGTTATTTTGAGGAAAAGCCATAGTAAAAATATCTTAGGATAAAGGAAGAATGGACAAGGAGAAATGTTCCTGATGTAGAGTGCTCTTTCAAAATAGTGCCAGGAATTATTTATCAGCCTCCGAAGAAGCATGCAGAAGAATTCAATAGGTATAATCCTGGAGCAACTAAGGAAGATCCGTTATGAAAATCGAAACGAATCGCTCGAAAATGCTAACCACTGCTCGTAACTCCCACTAATCAATTGGCAAGTAAGACGTCATTCACTCTATCCACGACGCCTCGTTTTCCTCCGAAAAAGTGGTTCCCAATACCGACAACATCAGTCTACAGAAGATTGGTGGTTAGCAAGTCCTACTCCACGTCTCCAGCCATGATCAACTGGCTAGAAAACCTCAATGCCCTGAGCAAACTCATATATATTTCACTCGGACCCGACTAAAGTCAGCTCCGAATAAAAGGGGCCAACTGTTATGGTAATTTACCATCTAAAGATGAAGATATCGAAAGATTGTCTGCATAGGCTTAAAAAAGCCATGGTCCAAACTAGCTTAGAGGCCCGAAAGCCCAACCAAGGGCAAGTTTATCAGCCAACCGAGCAGACAAGTCATCTTTTGACCAAGGGTCATCATTATCGACTCGAAGTACAGTATCAGTCGGTCCCTCGTAATTAAGATGACTCCTCGAGCAGACGTCTCGACCATACACTCGACCCGAAGCTCACTCGACTATCAGGTCGGCAAATCATAATGACGACTCACAGATCAACTCTCCTCTACTAAGGGGATAAGATCCAGCTAAGCTCGCTTCGGATAACAATCAACACTGTAGTATTGATCAGTCCAATCAAGATCTCCGCTTTGACAAAATCCATGCATAAGCCGCTTATTCTCCTCACAAGTCACTTCCCAGAGATTGCCATGATGCTCTCCTGGGCTCGAATGGCTTCCTCTCCAATCACCAGTCGCCATCTGGAGGGGGAAGGACGGCCAAGTAGCTGGCCTATTCTCCGCCCTGCATCATCTGACAAATCCAGAGTACTAAGAAGACATTTCTCTCCTGTACTCGAATGATTTCCCTTCCAATCGCCAGTCGACATATGGAAGGAGAAGGATGACTCAGCAGCCTGCCTGCTCACCCATCAACCGCCTCCTGTGCATAGTCAAAGCAATGGGTCAAACTCTCAGAGGCGATGTGCTATAAAAAGAGAGAAAGAAGGTAAACGGTGGGGGGGGGGGGATTCTTTTCTTCTACTTCTTCATAAAAGCTCTGAGCTTATCTTTGCTAAAAAGTGACTGATAACTCTAAAAGAGTACCCGCTAAGGACCTCAATGGCCCAAGGATTCTCCCTCAAACCCCACTCAAGATCACCAGCTGACTTGACCGTCGGAGGTACCACGAGGGAAATGAGCCCCGCCCTCCCACAAGTTTCTTCTTATTTGTGCAGAAGGATCAGGAATTCCAGCCTAAGGATCGGGCAAAAAGTCAGAGGAGGATTCGGCCCCATCTCTCATCATGTCCCTCTTCGTCGCCAACGCAGAGACCAGAATCACAACCCCATCGACTGTGTGTTCATGGACATTAACAAAACTAAAAAGCTAAAAACTCACTAGAGGATGTCACCTCATCCTCCTCCTTCTCGAATTTTTTTGACAAGTGTCATATCACCTGATCCATCCTTTTGAATTGCTATAATATCTCTAGCTTTAATTTAAACAACATATATCAAATCCTCGTAATATCATTTAGGCATTTCTTTTTAAAATTGGAAAAAACCTATGTCACGCCCCGCTTCCCAAAATACCAGGGAATCGGGACGCGAGCAAGCCCACGACGTATTAGATTGAGAAGAAATATACTCTACTTTTTTTTCTCTTTTCTTTTCTTCTCAATCCAATACGCTAAGCGTCTGAAAATAAGTACAATACGAAGTCACAGGTCCCCGATCATACATAGCAAGAATATAAAGACAACCCAGAATAAAAATAGACATATCATTAATAGTAAATCATCCCAGACATGAAAATATGGGTCCAACATACCCTTATTACAAATTGAACAAATGAAATACTAGAGAGATAAAATACACTGATCAATTAGAAATGGAAGGTAGTACAAAAGAAAACGGATGACCAATAACTAAGCTTCAGCTTCTTCTGTGCCGTCTACAAGGCACTCCTGCTGAGAATCCTCTAGCTTCTGCTGAACCTGTTCTTCCTCTAAGTCTGACGTACACCAGAGAAAACAGGTGTACGTCAGGTGCATGACGCACGGCAAGATCCCACTCGGGAAAATAATAATACAGAAGAATGACCAATGCAAGGACAGTAATAACAAATAGAAACATGCTGCTGAAATACTAATAATCTAAATATAATCCATCACTAGAGTATAACAATCAGGAAAAACATAAACATTCGAGTAACAAGATCATACAGCTAGCCATCCTATAATCATCCACATAACAAGGTCATATAACTAGATGGAATTAATATTTAAAAATCTACAACAAGAGACGTAGTACGTCGAGCGAAATAATCCAAACAAGGAAACCCTCATGTATATACCATATGTCTCAAATTATAGATAATTAAATATTAATCCCGATCTATGTATGAAAAGAAGTACAGCCGGCCTACATCTCACAAGAATCATACTTAGTCAAGAATCAAGGTCATGCAACTAACTATCCTATCACTCATCTCAAATAATAACAATCTCAATATCACTGTTCCTCAGACCCACCCCAGGCCGACACAAGACACTGGCGCGAGCCTGGAAAATAATCAATAATCTCGATATCACAACACCTCGGACCCACCCCGGTGACTACACAAACTTCACCAGCGCGAGCCCGG
>BQKN01064953.1:420491-460235 GCA_022839385.1 Asparagus kiusianus | reverse complement strand
TCGGACCCACCCCGGTGACTACACAAACTTCACCAGCGCGAGCCCGGAATATATATCAACAATCACAACCGCTCACATAGACCAAGACTTCTCATCCCAATTCTCGTAATTCCAGGTCAACTACACACGAGATTCTAGATCCTAACTGTGTCATACAAGTCACTATAGTCATAAACTCCTAATAATTCTCAATCACAACATAGAACAATCAATGCAACTAATCATATGCAATAATGTCATAGCATATCCGATAATCAAAATAAGAAATATAAATCATAAACAACATCTACATAATTCAGAAAATAATCTTTTTCTAAATTAATTCATTTTAAATAATTTTGCTTAACAATTAATCTGAACTAATTCATTTTCTAAAATAAATTCTTTTAAATAATTATAATTATCTAAAAATGATTCTTTTGCCGAACTAAATTCTTTTAATTCCTTATAATTATTCTTAAAATGTCATTTATCATATTACCATGATATAATTAATATTCTTCAGCAAACAATCCCACGCAGGTTATAACATATTGCAGTCTATTATGCAATCAATTATTAACAGACAAAAAGAATAATGAAAAATACAGATCAAGGGAAGCGGGATCTTGCCTATGACGAGTCGGCTGCGAGATCTCAGGCGGTGGTCGGCGTCAGGCTCGGAGGAGGGCGGCCGACAAGGAGCTGGAGGTCTGGCGGCGGTCAGCTAGGTGCGTCGTCGGAGCTCGAGCAGGCGGAGGATGACGCGGCGCTGGGGAGCAGGTGGCCGCGGGTCGACGAGGCGGCGGGACTCGAGCTGGGCGCTGCCGGAGGCGGCTCAGGTGGGGCTGGACGAGAGGGGCGGCGGTGCAGGGGAAGAGAGGCAAGCGGATCTGGGTTGTTGGCGGCCACGAGCTCAGGTCGGAGCTCGACTGTCGGAGGGGACTCAGAGGAGGTCGGGGCTGTGCAGGCGGAGGCGGGGACGAACGCCGGCGGTGGTCTTGGAGGCGGAGTGACTGGGGTGCAAGCGGCGGTCAGGGGGCGACAGCAAGGGGAAGGCGACGAGTTGAGGGGCTAAGGTCGCGATCTCAGGTGGCGGGGAGAAGGAGCAGGTCGGAGGGAGCTCGAAGGGGAGCTTGGGTGGTCGGCGAGGGCTCGAGCGTGCTCAGCGGCGCTGGGTTTGGAGAAGGGTGGCGGTCAGCGAGGAGAGGTGGCGGATCTCGTCGGCGGTCGCGTTTCGTCGGCTTGGTAGGAGCGGTGAACGGCGGTGGGGAGCTGGGTCGGGTTTCGGTGCTTGAGGAAGAAGAAGAAGGAGAGAGAGAGAGGGTGGGTTTGCTTTGGGTGAACTGATGGAGAGAGAGAGAGAGAGATGAAGGAGGTGATGTGGTTGGCTGCTCACGTGAAAAGAAGAGGAAGAAAAAGTTATACATTGAGAGTAGGTTAGGGTTAGGTACATTTAGGGAAACAATTTGAAAAGGAGGAGGTTGAGCTGTCAAATTATGAGAGGGAGAGAGAAAAAGGAAAGTAGGAGAGAGAGAATTACGGGAGTAAATAGGAAATAATTAAATGGTGATTAGGGAATTGATTGGAAGGAGTTATGGAAATAATTCAAATGAAAGAAAAAAGAGAGGGAAAAATTCGAAAATATCATATAATATTCTAAAATATATTAATAATTAATAATCAACCAAAAATCTTTTTATTAATATTTATATACTAATGTACTATACTCAAGTTTACATTAATAATAACAAGGTCATTAATAATATCAATCACCAAATGATTATATATAAAAATCACTAAACCGTAAATTAATATTTAGCAGAATTAAAAATACAAGACTATATATTTTATTATTTATTTATTTTGAAAACTCAAAAAATTCTAGAAATTAGGAAAAGTATTAATAAAATATAATATAATATTTTAAATACTAGAAAAATTTATTTAAATACGTATCAAAATTTACGGTTGTTACAACCTAATTTCAGTTTTGTAGTTTAATGTAAATAAAATTTTCCCATGAACTCCTTTATTTTTCGATCTCAAAATTTTTGCCAAAACTCTAAATCTTTTTTGATCTCTGAAAAATACATCAGGTGATAAATCTGGCCCCATCTAATATTTATTTTATTTTAACTTGTGTAATATTTTTTTAATTTTAGTTGTTGTCAATAATTTTTTTCTTCAGATCATCAGTTTTAATTCCTATATAATTTTGTCTACGACCCAAGAAACTTTTTCTTAGAGAAATATTTTTAGGTATTTATTATACAACCCTCGATTAGTTATTTCTAATTTTATATATTGGTACGAGTTGCCGTGCGAGCACATTTAATCGCGGAATTATCAAAGGTGGATTGAGAAGAAAATAATAGAAAACACAAGAACAATTCAGTTGGCGAAGGAAAATATCTTCTCTAGATTATGAGTAATAAAAGATTATAAATCTCTCTCTCACAATCTCACTAGAATAAATAACAATCTCTCTATTCTCTTTGAATACAATCTGATTACTTAGAAACCCTAAGACAATCCTATTTTTATCCCTAATAACATAGATGACAATCTTGTAAATAAACAAGTCCAAACAAATCAGGAAAACACGTCAAAGGGAGTCCCGGGCAACTCAGAAAACCCAATCCGGTCAACCAACACACATGTCGCAGTCGACTGGCCAGAGGGTTAGTCTCAAATACTGCAGTTGGAACCACATCCGCTCGATCGACCAGTGTGTCACGGTCGACCGACAAGAGCGATCTATTCTCACCCTAAAGTGTGCATGAATCCGGTCGACCGACCAACTTGGTTCAGTCGACCAGCCAGAGCCTGAGCGTCAGTTCTATGATTTTATTGTCTTCTTACTTTTGGCTTCTTTCGCTGCCACCAACGGCTTCATCCATGCCTCTATTCTCAAGATACCATGAGAATTGTCTATCCTCAAGCTCCCATGAGGATCGCTAAGCTCCCGAAGTGAGGAATAAGATACACCCGTATTATGGCTCCTCCTATAGGAACTTGAAGTCCCGTTCAAGTAAGAACTTCAGCTGAGGGAACTCGTGAGTCCCTCCTTCCCTATTGAACCACCTGGCTTAGCTAAGAACCTAACCTTGACGTCCGATCAGAAATAACTCCTTCGTCCCGCATCTCGTCATAGTCACCTTATGCTCCAAAATGTAATCCTCTTTTAGCGGCTCTTCTCTATCAAACCACAAGTCTTCAACATGCAGTAAGATCACTTTGTTATCACCCTTATTGTCCAACAATTGAGGCTCAAACAACTTCACGTACTCGATATTAATCACCGAATACATGCCTCAGTAAGGTAGAAAATCTAGCTTGAAGGCGTTGTCACTGATCTGATCGAGAATCCAAAGCAGACCATATCGTATAGGCTTCAATTTTTTCCCTTCTCCCTTTAGACGCTCCTTACTCAACTTCAGTCAGCCACACCATGTCACCTTTTCCAAAGTTATAAGGAATTCAATGTTGATCATGCTTCACCTTATACTTACCTTGTGACTTATTCAATTGAGTTTTAACCGTAGCGTGAATATATGCAATCTTATCCTGAAATTGCTGAGCCCGTTGTCTTTCACTCCCTTCCTTGCCGTTGGCCGTAGCTTCACTAAAAAACATGAGATCGAACGGACTTGGTGGTAAGAATCCGTAGCACGTCTCAAATGGTGACTTTCCCGAAGATCCCTGAATAGCCCGATTGAATGCAAACTGAAGATATGATAAGCTCTCATCCTAATCTTAGAATGCCTGGAATTATACCCCCTCAACATGTGCACCATAATCCGGTTGGCTACCTCTGTTTGTCCGTCTGTTTGTGGATGAAAAATCTTGCTCTTCTTTAATCTAGTGTCCATCAAACCCTACAAAAAATCCTAAAAATGCCTGAGAAACAGGCTATCCTGATCCGAAATAATCGAACTCGGCAACTCAAAGTGCTTCCACACATGCTCAAAGAATAACTGCGCTGCACCCACTCCTGTCATGGTCTTCTTGTAAGGAATTAAGATCACCATCTTACTGAACTGGTCCACCACAATGTACAAATAGTCATGCCCGCACTTGGTCGTTGGCAACCCTCCTAAGAAATCCATAGGGATGCTCTCCCACGGTCTAGAAGACACTGGTAATGGTAGGTACAATCCCCACTTTCTATTAGAAGGCTTCGAAATACAATATAGCTTACACCCTCCAACATACTTGGTAACATCCTCTAGCATCCTCGGCCAAAAAACATGGTGCCATAGATTGAGAAGCATCTTCTGGATCCCAAAATGACCTTACACAGGTGATGTATGTGCCTCTCTGATCCACTATAACCTATCACCATCCTCCGGAATGCAAAGCGATGTCCCACGATATAACAAACGATCCTCTCCAAGCTCGTACTCCCCCGTTCGACCAACCTTCACCTGCTCGAACATAGTACTGAAGTCTTTACTGGATGTGTACATCTGTACATACTCCAAAAAAACCAAGGGCTGAATTTGTGTCGCCACCAATAAAGCCCTCACTAGAGATCGAGATAACATATCGGCCAACTTGTTAGTCACCCCCTTCTTATACATAATGATGATGTTGAACGCCATGAAATAGGACATCCACTTCATGTGACGTGCCTGCTGCAGCTTCATCTGGGCATGTAGAAACTCTAATGACTTATGATCCGAGTGTACAACCACCTCCTTACCCAACAAATACACCCTCCAATGCTTGATCGCCTAATAAAGTGCATAAAATCCCTTGTCGTAGGTAGGGTAGTTTTGAATAGCACCCGTGAACATCTCAGAATGGTACTCCACTAGCTTCCCATCCTGTATCAACACAGCACCTATAGCATAGCTAGAAGCGCCGGTCTCTACCTCAAATATCCTCTGTAAATTAGGCAACGATAACACCGGTGCCTCCGAGATTTTCCTCTTCAGCAACTGAAAAACCTCATCATGCATCCTTCCCCACTCGAACTGAACCTTCACCTTCATAAGGCCATGTAAAGGTACCGTATAAGTCAAAAAATATCGAATGAACTTGCGCAAATACTAGCAAGCCCCTATGAAGCTTCTCACCTCTATCAATGTCCTAGGAGTCGGCCACTTCGTGATTATCACCACCTTGCTTGGATCTATTCTCCGCTAGCCCTTCCCTACGATGAAACCGAGATATACCTACTCATACTTCCCAAATTCGCACTTCTTCCTATTAAGCTTTAGCTATCTGTTCTGTAGCACTTCAAACACCTTCTCGACATGAACAAGATGCTCCTCCCAGGTCCTACTGTACACTAAGATATCATCAAGGTAAACTATCACAAAATCCTCCATAAAAGATCGTAATAAATCATTCATGAGTCTCATAAAGGTTGCCAGAGCATTGCATAATCCAAACGGTATCACCAACCACTCGAATAGGCCCTGCTTGGTCTTGAACGCAGTCTTCCAAGTGTCATCCTCCCGAATCCTCACCTGATGGTAACCAGACTTTAGATCTAACTTTGTGAAAAACCTCGCTCCCTTTAACTGGTCTATAATATCATTAATCCGTGGTAGTGGGTAACGATTTTTGACCGTTATCTTATTGAGCACCTGGTAATCCATGTACATACGCTAACCTCCATCCTTCTTGGGCACCAATAACACTGGCGACCTACAAGGTGAACAGCTCGGCACTATCACTTCTGTCTCTAGAAGCTCTTGAACCTGCTTCTTTATCTTCTCGAACTCCTGTATAGATGCGCGATATAGACCTATATTCAACAAAGAACTCTCGCCTGTCAGCATAATATCATGCTCCACACCATGTCATGGTGGTAGTCTCGTGATCTCTGAAAACAAGTCTGCATACTTGGCCTTCAACCTATCAAGATATCCCTCCTGAAGCTTGCTCAAGGTGGTCAAGCATATTCTACTCAACTGCTCCCCATAAGGCCTAATGAATAACAATACAAACTTTTTGCTCGCATTAACTAGCCTCTTCACCTAAGTCACCTTCACTAAGCTAGTCTCCTGTAGAAGAGATGCTGAACAAAATATAAACTGCTCACCATCCTTGGTGAATGTATACTTCTTGGCCCACCTGTCGTAGACTGCATACCTATCCCATAAATAGGGATTGCCCAGTATAACCTGGCAAACATCTAACGGAACGATGTTGTATGTGACCTCGTCAATATACGACTCGTGGAGTGTAAATCTAAAAGTGCATTGGTTGATCATACTCAATCCCGCCTCCTTCTGAATCCACCCTAAAGGACAGGGCTCGGATGTTTTACCGTCTTCAATCCCAGCTTCTGAACCAAGGTCTCGGATATTAAATTCTTCTGGCTCCCTAGATCAATAATGGCATCGATCAAGCTGGTCTTCACCTGTAACTTAAGAATAAAGAGCTGCTCCCTAGGGTCTTCATCTTCATTCATGGCTTACTTTCCTACCATAAGGTTAAGACTGCTGTTGGGTTCTGTCATCCCGGGAACTTTCTTCGGACCTTGTGCTATCACGTATGCCCTTTTCTCCTCCTTCTTCTTCAACCCCTTCGACTTCAGATGAGGATACTTCTTCCAGCACCGATCAGCCACATGCTCTATCTACTTGTAGCGATTGTAAGTCAATTCTGCCTTCCCTGGATCACCCTTATTCTTCTCTTTCTTAGGTTGAGAGCCACTAGACTTGCCTCCAGCTTACTTGGAATCTCCCTTCATCTCATTGCCATTCTTCTGCTTTCCCTCAATGGCAATAGCCTTCACACTCACTTCTGCAATGGACTCGACCATGAACAGCTTCACCTCCTTCCGATTGTATTTATTCAGACCCACCATATACTTCATGAAGATGGAGTATTTCTTCGTTGCGATATTAAGAACCATCGCCTGCTGTTGGAACTCCATAGTGTATTCTTGAACGGTCTGATTAAATCTTTGGTGCAAGCCATACCACTTGTACCAACGCTCCTCAAGGAATCCCACTGGATAGAATTAATTTCTCAGTAGCTCCTTAAACTTATTTCCATGACAATACCTTCTTCTCCTGCTTGCAGAAGGATTTCCACCACGTCAACGCGTATCCTGAAGGCTTCAATGTCGTAAAAACAATCTTCTCTTTTGATGAATAGCCATAAGGAGTAAAATAAGTCTCCATCCAATTGATCTAATCATCAAGCCTCTTGGCGTCGACACTCCCATCATAAACATGAGTTTCCACTCTGAAATCTATCTTTAGATTCTAGTAAGTACCTTTACCCCCTTGATGTGGAGCAGTCTTGATGGTCTCAACCTCCTTGTCAAAATCTGAATCTTCACTCTCTCCATCAGATTCTACATGTTTCTTCTTGGACTTCGAAGAAGATTCGCCCTTTTTGTTCCTACCATGGATGAGATCGACGAGTTGTGTGAGAGTTGACCCGATTGTTTCGATCTGTTTCTCCAACGCATCAAGCCTTGTTGAATTGTCACTTTCTGTCATCTTCTTCTTCCTTAATTTCTGGATTTCTTCCAAGGAAATAAGAATCTCGCCTAGCTTCTTGTACTGCGATTGAGTAAGGACTATACACAGAATTCCCCCTTCATAGGATCTGATTGCTCTGTTACCAACTTGGCATGAGTTGTCATGTGAGCACATTTGATCACAGAATTATCAAAGGTAGGTTGAGAAGAAAACAATAGAAAACACAAGAATAATTCAGTTGGCGAAGGAAAATATCTTCTCTAGATTATGAGTAATAAAAGATTACAAATCTCTCTCTCACAATCTCATTAGAATAAAGAACAATCTCTCTAATCTCTTTGAATACAATCTGATTGCTTAGAAACCCTAAAACAATCCTATTTATATCCCTAATAATGTGGATGAAAATCTTGTAAACAAACAAGTCCAAACAAATTAGGAAAACACATCAAAGAGAGTCCCAGGAAACTCAGGAAACCTGATCCGGTCGATCGACACATGTCACGGTCGACCGACCTGAGGGTTGGTTTTAAATACTACAGTCGGAACCACATCCGATCGACCTACCAGTGTGTCACGGTCGACCGACCAGAGCGATCTATTCTCACCCTGCAGCGTGCACGAATCCGGTCGACCGGCCAGCTTGGCCCGGTCGACCGGCCAGCTTGGTCCGGTCGACCGGCCAGAGTCTAAGTATCAGTTCCCTGATTTTGTTGTCTTCTTGCTTTTGGCTTCTTTCGCCACCACCAATGGCTTCGTCAACGTATTTATTATCAAGATACCATGAGAATCGTCTATCATCAAGCTTCCATAAGGATCGCTAAGCTCCCAAATCGAGGAATAAGATACACCCGTATCGTATATTTAATTATTATTTTTATATCTAATAATTACTATTTAAATTATTACCAAAAAATATTAATTTTTGGGGTCTTGAGTTTTTATTTTGAGAAATAACTCTCTAATATCTTATCTATGATCTAGGGCACTCTTACTTAAAGAAAGATTATTCAGGTATTTATCCCACAATATTTACATAATTATTTTTAATTTAATATGTTTAATATTTTTATATTTAATTGTTGCGTTTGTAATTTATCTCCGGTAAACATTACTACAGGAAAAAACTATGATTTTTAATATTCAACCCATGGCTCTTTTGTTGGTTAGAGAAAAAATTTTGGTATTTAATATAACTTTATCATGATAATTTATTTATATTTTAATATGTTTAATGTTTTTATATATCTAGTAGTTATTTTTAATCAAAATTTGATGCATATTTTGATTTAATTTTTTAGACTTGATTTATTGAATATGTTAGAATAAAATATATTGGTTAAAAAAGTAATTATTAACTATATTTTTTGATATTAGTTTTGAATTTTATATTTTTTTAATTTTATAAATTCGTGAAAGTTTATTAAATTCAAAATTATTCATATAAATCAAGAGTTCTTGAATTTAAATTATTTTAATATCAAAATATTTGTAAAATAATACCAAATTTTTTTAACTTTCAAATTATCAAAATAATCTTATCAAATACAAGTTACCAATTTAAACTACCAAATCTTTCTTTAATTTAGTTACCTAATTAAGATCTTGCTCACAATTTTTCTATATTTTAAATTATTATAATTCAAAATATATCTGAAACGAGGAAAAATTGTGTTAAGGCCCCAAAATAAAGAACTTCATGCGCCCCGCCCATGTATTAGTTCCCTTATGTATAAGTACCAAATACCAAAGGTTTTTGTGATTCAACCCTTTTTGACACTGCCCCAAAAAGTAACCATCTAAAATTGCCCCTCCTATTCTTCTTCTTCTTCTCTCTGCCTTTCTCTTCTCCTCTTCCTCTCCCCTAACCCTACCTTTCTCTCCTCTCTCCCTCTTATTTCTCTTACCCTGTGACCCTGATGTCTTCCTCACCTGCCTCCTCCTTCGCCACCAGCGATCGTATCCTCTAGCCTCATTCTTAGGCAAGCATTAAGAAGACTTAGAAAAAGGAGAGGTGGTCGGCAAGATGGATGGAAAGGAGCATAGAGAATGAGTAGGAGAGAAGCAATGAGAGATTAAGCTCATCGAACCAGTGAGTCCCATGATGATGGGAGGTAAAAGGAGACCGGGAGGGGGTATGGATGGATTTGGTGATGGAGCATGGTCAGCAAGAGGGGTAGAAGGCGGTGGGAGATGAAGGTTTGGGTTAGGGCTCATATCTAGTGGGTAATGAAGGAGGAGGAGGAGGATAATGAGGATTTTGGGACATATGTGGCATTTGTCAAAGTGCTTGTGAGGTGGATGAATTGCCTTACAGGTTAAAATGACATTACTTGTGCTAAAAATTTACCAATGTCTATAGAGTGTTTGATGAAATGTCAAAGAGAGATGTGGTTTCTTAAAATGTGATAATAAGAGGTCGTGTATAAAGAAAATGTTATAGAGATTATCGTGTAGATGTGTGTATATAAGCATCAAAATTACACCAACTTTTTGATTGTATGAATTAGTTGTATGAAAAATTAGTTGTGAATCTTATCTGTTAGCTTTTGTGAAAGTTAACAGGAAATGCCAAAAGTCAACAGGTTCAAGTGAAAATTAACAGCTAACTGAGATAGTTAACAGGAAACGTAAATAACTAACATATAGTAAACATATACTTTATATTGATTATTCTTACATTCTTACAGCTGATATAGCTTGAATACACAATTTGATTAGTCTTACACTCTTAAGGCTTCCAAAATTCTTCCACAGTTAGCTATAAAAGTCTTAACAACCTATACTGCTCTTCCAAAAATATAGTTCTACATAACAATCCACACTAATCACCAATTATATTCTTTTTCCTATCAAATTGATACATTTATTATTGATACCATATACACTTAACAGGTAATACCCAAAGTTAACAACTTTCAGTAAAAGTTAACAGGAAAAAATAAAAGTTTACATGCTCAAGTGAAAATTAACATCTATCTCAAAAGTATAATTCTACATAGCAATCCATATTAATCACCAGTTAGATTCTTTTTTCTATCAATTTGATACATTTATTAATGATACTATATATACTTAATAGGTAATACCTAGAGTTAACAACTTTCAGTGAAAGTTAACAAAAAAAGTCAAAATTTAACAGGTTCAAGTGAAAGTTAACAGCAATCTCAGATAGATACTGTTAACTTTCACTTGAACCTAAACCTATTAGCTATTGGTTTACTTTTAATTTTCACCGAAAATTGTTAACTTTGAGTATTACCTATGAAGTATATATGGCATCAATAATAAATGCATCAAATTGATAGAAAAAAGACTATAATTGGTGATTAGCATGTATTTCTATGTAGAACTATACTTTTGGTAGAGTAATATAGGTTGTCAAGATTTTTGTAGCTAATTGTGGAAGAAAGTTGGAATCTTTAAGAATGTAAGACCAATCAAATTGTGTATTCAAGCTATATCAGCTGTAAGAATGTAAGATTAATCAATATAAAGTACATATTTACTATGCATTGGCTATTTATGTTTCTTATTAACTATCTTAATTAGCTTTTCACTTGAACTTGTTAACTTTTAGCTTTTCATGTTAACTTTCATTGAAATTTGTTAAATCTGGGTATTATCTATTAAGTATATATGGTATCAATAATAAACATATCAAATTGATAGCAGAAAGAATCTAATTAGTGATTAGCGTGGATTACTATGTAGAATTATACTTTTGGTAGAGTAATATAGGTTGCCAAGACATTTGTAGATCATTGCGAAAGAATTTTGTAAGTTTTAAGAATGTAAGACCAATCAAATTGTGTATTCAAGCTATATCAGTTGTAAGAATTTAAGACTAATTAATATAAAGTACATGGTTACTATATGTTAGCTATTTATGTTTCTAATTATCTATCTCAATTATGTTAAATTTTACTTGAACCCGTTAACTTTTGGCTTTTCCTGTTAACTTTCATAAAAGTTAATAGGTAAGATTCACAACTAATTTTTCATACGACCAACTCATATAATCAAAAAGTTGGTGTAATTTTGATGCTTATATACACACATCTACACGATAATATCTCTATAACATTTTCTTGGTGCACGACCAGTTATTTTCACAGTTTAAGAAACCACATCTCTTTTTGGCATTTCATCAAACACTCTATAGGCATTGATAAATTTTTAGCCCAAGTAATATCTTTTTAACTTGCAAGCCAACTCATCCACCTCACAAGCATTTCGACAAACAACACATGTGTCTCGTAATCCTCATTATCCTCATCCTCTCCACCTCCTTCGTTACCCACTAGATATGAGCTCTAATCTTAACCTTCATCTCCTACCGCCTTCTACGCCTCTTGCAGACCACGCTCCATCACCAAACCCATCATCGTGGACCTCACTAGTTCGATGAGCTTGACCTCTGCTTCCTCCTCTCCTACTCTTTCTCCATGCTCCTCTCCCTCTAAGTCTCCTCAACGCTTGCCTAAGATGACAAAGTTACGATTGGTAGTAGCAGAGGAGGAGGTGAGTGAGGAAGATATCAGTGTCAGAGGGTAATAGGAGTAAGAGGGTGGGGGGGGGGGGGTGAGAGAGAGAGAGAGAGAGAGAGAGAGAGAGAGAGGAGAATGGCAGGGTTAGGGAAGAGAAGGAGGAGAGGACCAAAGGAGGAAGGATCAATTATGGTCTTTTGGGATGGATTTCCATGAGAAGATGACAATTTCAAAAGAGGAGCACAAGTAAATTAAATACATGTATACATATGGGCTTTTGGGGCTGGGTCATATTTTGTTGGGTCTTTTAGGGCTAAACAAAATAGGGAAAACTATAAGGGGCTGGGCCACATAAGATTTATTTTTTTAAGGCCTTGACACAAATTTTTCAAAAATAATACCAAATTTTATTAAAGTTTAAATTACCAAAATTGTGAAAATTTGATCCTTATTTTTTAATAATACTAAAATTATAATGTTTAAACAAATTTTTTTACCAAATTTATAAATTAGAATTTACTTTTGAATTTTATATTTTTTAATTTTATAAATTTGTGAGATTTTATTAAATTTAAAAATATTCATGTAAATCAAAACTCTGTGAACTCAAATATATGAGATTTTTTTTGTGTTTTTAAATATGACAACTAAAATTAATATTTTTACAAAGATAGTTTAGTTTTCTAGTTTCCAAATTTAGTTGGGATTTTTCAATTTTTAAATATTTGTGAAAATATATTTTTGGTTTTTAAAATATTATAGCAATTAAAAATTTCCTAAATAAATTAGTTTACAAATTTACAAATTTAATTGAATATGTTGTTTTTTATTTTTTTGCGAGTTGTGAAAATTTATTTTCATACCAAACAAATTATGTTAAAAATAAGATTAATTTTAATAGAAAGTGAAGTAAACAATAAAAAAATTAGTAAATTTTAAATAACCAAATTAATCTTACCAAATATAGTTAGGGATTGCAACTACCAAATCTTACTTTAAATCTAACTATCTAATTTAGATCATGCTCATAATTTTACAATTTATTGCAAATTATTTGAACCAAAAGTTTATGAAATAATAGCAATCTTCTAGTAAATTTAAATTACTAAATTAGTCTTACTAAATACAAAGTATCAATTTTAAACTATTAAATCTCAAACTACCTAATTTTGATCGTGCTCAAAAGTTTACTAATTATCTCAAAATTTTTAAATTAGTAACAATTTTTAAGGAAATATCAAAATTAAAATAAATTTTAAATTATAAAATTAATATTATCAAATAAAATTTACTAATTTAAACTATCAAAATTTATTTTAATTAAACTACCTAATTTAGATCTTGTTTACAATTGTGAAAATTTAATTCATATTTTTAAATAATTCTAGGAGGGGTTAGTCAAGTAGAACTCAAATTAGAACTAGGATAATTTGTAGGACAAAATTTTATAGTGTTAGTTTATTAGACATGGAACTATGATAAAGTTATATTGTGTTAGTCAATAAAAACTAGATAAAAAGTAGAACTGAGATAATTGTAAAAATTTATCCTACTTTTGTCAAACTAGTATATTGCATTGCTTTGCATGAGAGCATACCTATTTTGGTTTATGTTTTTAATTTTTTTTTGTTGGCTTCAAAATACTAAAATGACTTGCATAGCAATTCTAAACAATTATAATTTTTTAAAATGAATAAATTGTACGATAAAATCATGTATAAAGAGCTGTACAATCAATTATTATAGTTTAGATAATTATTATAATTTATTAAAATAATTATAATATATTAAATAATGGACTCTCTTTTAAATATTATAATATTATACTGTAGGCTGTCTTAAAATCACAATAGATAGTCCACCCCTATCAGACTTCAACTGACAGTTTTGACTAAGGAGGTTACAATCAGACGACTTTCTTGTTAACAAAAGGAAGCTGCAATCAGAGGATTCTCCTATGGATCAAGA
Source organism: Asparagus kiusianus (assembly GCA_022839385.1). Classification (NCBI taxonomy): domain Eukaryota; kingdom Viridiplantae; phylum Streptophyta; class Magnoliopsida; order Asparagales; family Asparagaceae; genus Asparagus; species Asparagus kiusianus. Next base: position 446,344 of record BQKN01064953.1, on the reverse strand, counting down.
AGAGATTACAAGGCAATGATTTCTTCAAACCAAGATACAGAATTCATCCTTGTAGTTGAAACACAAGTAATTTCCAAAGTCAACGCAATCACAACATCCGCAGCTCCATATCGCTGCAAACGTAGCTCCATATCGCTGCAAACACAGCTCTACAGCCACTGCATCCGCAGCTTCATCCGCTGCAAACGCAACTCTATATCGCTACAAACGCGACTCCAGATACTGCATTTAGATGCAGGATCATACCCAGAACGCAAGACGCTGACTCGTTCAAATGTGATCCATACGGTTTCGAGAAAACCGCTATTCACCCACGATCTGGGGAGTGGTTTAAGTGGGTTGTTATACCCGATTAATTGGGCGACTAAACCCTCATATAGGCGCAGATTATAGGGGTAGTTACACCCTTAATACCCCTATAAATATCAAAAAACTCAACAAAGTTCGGGATCAGATTTGGAGATCGGATTCCGGAGAGGAGAAGATCTGGAGGCAACAATCTTCAGCAACCGAAGATTACCAGATATTTGATATTTGGATTCTCAACCGAATTATGTCGGTTCAAACAACTCTTTTCCACTAGAGTTTGTCACTCGTCCTGAGTTATAAAACTCATCAAGAGTTCTTGATCAGTTCGACCACACAAGTCAGTTGTTCCAGTGAGTTGAGACATTTGGATAATCAACGGAGAGCAAATTTGACGCGAGTATTCGAAGAAAGCACTCCATCGTCACCGTGAAGAATCCAGAATTAAACAAATGAGAGAATTCAGATCATTCTCCTCTCTTTTGTAATCAGGAAATTCAATTGTAATTGAAATCGAGAGAATACAAATCAAATTTCTTTCATTTTACTTACTTCAAATTTTCCACCAAACAAAAGATGGCGACTCTGCTGGGGACGAGCTTCTCTGACGACGAAGTGGTAGCGCAATCTAACGTCCATCTCGCTAGAACGACTGTGGAAACTCTCGTTGTAGAGTTTGATCAAGCTAAGTTCGAGGAAGCTCTTTCCTCTGGACCGCTTAGCCCTAAGACTAGGCGCAACATCTGTAAGATCTCCAAAGAAATCAAACATGTGGCTAAAATGCCAAAGAAAGCCCTCTCCTTTGGCTGATATTCATCAAACCACCCCTCCTCCGAAGGAGCGGGCTTAGCCTCTGCTGAACTCGTCCAACGAGTTGAACGAACCACGCCTACATCAACACGATGTGCTACAGGCTACAAACGGTCTATAGAAGAGGCAAACTCTATAAACGCCAATGATGTTACCGCAAAGGCTTTGAAACAAGCCAAGAAGAACACAACTCGAAGACGTAGAAGATCCATACGACGGGCACATCTTCGAGAAAGCCGATCTCTTACCCAACACGACGTTTCTATTCCAGAACTCACACTTCGTGGCAATGAGCCCAATTATGAGCCTCGCTTGATACAGCTGAAACGCGACCCTCAGTGGCGCATTGCTCCTCCAAAATGCAACCCTCAGGAAAGCGCTGCCAAAGATAAACGCGTATCTCAGGAATGCGTTCAAGTGGGATGTGATCCTCAGGGGTCTGTTTCGTCATTTAAACACAGGCCCCGGCCTAATCTTTACAAACCCAAATGCGACCCTCGCGTTTATCCTCAAGAACGTGACATGGTCCACCAAGTTCGAAAAGGTCAACGTAGGATTAAAATCCATGTTCATCAAGAATCAGGCTTACCCACTCAAGAGCAGGAGGTCCTGCTTCCATCTCCATGCTCAGTGAAAGGTTCTTCTCAAATATCTGATTTACGGGAATTGTTGTCAAGAGGAAGACCAACACCGCAAGCAGCTCATTCTTACTAATGTGAGCGGCTTATATCAGTAGTCCTTTCAAAATGCCACTGTTGTACACCTGAACTTCGACAACCGGTATTTAACCGATTAACAAAGGTCGTCGGGCCAGTCAAGCAACGACGTCATCACAAAAAGAAGATAGCCGAAATTGAATACCCTGAAGTCACTATAAATATGATAGGTAGAGGGAAGGCTTCAAATCCTGGTGCTGATGAGTCATAAAGAAGTCATTCCCCGACTGTTCGGGAAATTTGTGATGAGTTTGAAGGGGTATATCGCCACACTCGAACCCGGACAGGAGCCATTCGCTCGGTTGATTATCAAAAGTTAGCCAAGGGGATCGCTTCAGATGATGAATATTCAGCAATTGCCAAATCTCAATCTTCAAGCTCCGTCGTGGCACGAGAGGTTTCCATTTATATGATTGGAAACCCCGAAGACTTAGCCAAAAGAGTTGACAAACACCACGTCATGCTCTAGGCACAACAGGAGACACTTCTTCAAATGAAGGATATGTTGGCCCAGCTCCTTGCAGAAAAAGGCCAAAGACCGGAGTCTTCCTAGAGGACAATCTCTAAGGGAAAGCAGAAAGCGCCTGAGCATTCGGATCGCGAAACTCAAAACATAGAATCTTCTTCTGAAAACGAGAAGGAGATGGAAAGAGAACTACACCCTCAGTCCTCTAAAGTGGATGAGCTAGAAGCCCGCCTCAACGCAATTACCAACATAAGCGAGCTTCACAAGGAAGGAGTAGTACGGCCTTATCCTACTGAATGGGATACGGCTCCTTATCTGCTAAAGTTTAAGGCTCCAACTCTACAACCTTTCGATGGTACAGGGTCACCGAACCAACATATCTACTACTTCAAGTCACAGACTAGAGATGTGGTAGCAAACGACGCCATCCTAACCTGTTTGTTCATCGGTACTCTTAAAGGAGTTGCCTTCGAGTGGTTTATGAAATTGCCTGCTAGATCTATTAAGAAATGAGTAGATTTGGAAAGACTTTTCTTAGCCAGGTTCTTCGAGGACAACACGGAAGTTTCGGTCCTGACTCTTCTCGCCACCAAGCAAAGGAAAGGAGAGTCCATCAAGACTTATGTGGAAAGATTCCTCAGCATGGCATTACGGTGCCCGTCAGGTATGACCTAATCAACCTTAGTTGAAACTTGCAGGCACAACTTGCAGACCCAGCTCCTCGCTCAGATGGGAGTGGCAGAATGTCATTCCTGGAGACAATTGGTTTCGCAAGGAGAATAAGCCGAAGAAATTATTGCTCGGGTCAAGGCTGAAGAAGTTACTCAACCCAAACCACAACAACAACACAACCAGAACAATGCTCCGTGCTCCAAGGGAAAGGAGACATTGGCCGCCGACACCAACACACGCGCGCCACCTGTGAAGCAAGGCAAAGCACCGAACCAACAAAGAATGCCAAAGCAATACTCATTCAAAGAAGAGCACGTGGACACTCTATTCCAACTACTTCGGAAGAACAACAAACTACAGCTCCCTGAGATCAGAAAACCAGATGAAGCAGGGAAGGTGGATGACCCTAATTACTGTAGTTATCATAGGTTCTTGGGACATCCTACCAGAAAATATTATGTGTTCAAAGATATCTTACAAAACCTGGTGAACGTTAACGTGCTTACCCTGAAGCCGGAGCAGAAGACTGTATCCACTAACTTGATAGCGCTCCAGTTCGGTGATTTCCCCCCTGTGGATGCTACAAATGATACCATTCCCATCTGCAAAGGAGAAATGCATCTAAAAAATACTGACTTACATAGTCAGAAGGGCAGGGGGTTGGTACCCCTCACTACCCAAAAGGGGAGATCATATGGGTCCATCCCGACCTAGTTGAAGATCAACAATGGACAAAAACCACATCCAAAAAGAAGGGAGGCAAGGCTAAGTCATCCAACATGATTAGCCCCTCTATTAATGAGAATGATGATCATCTCAAACCTCTCACCGACTCAGAAGAAGAGAGAATCGTCCTGGCAGCATATCCAGGAGGCAATCCTGGTATCCGATCAGGAAAGGTTTATTTGAAAGACTATGACCAGCCTGCTCAAGAAGCTGAGCAACCACACCAAGATGCTGGGGGTTCTGTTCCACAGAAGTCAATTGACAAAGGGAAATAGAAAGAAATTCGGTATAATAGGAACCTTCAGTAGGAAGCCGGAGAATCGAGCACTCCTTTCCGATTTAATGTCATGGCGCAATTGGCCAACATACCGGCTAGGATTACTCTATATGAGCTCCTAAGGTTGTCCAAAACCACCAAGGAAGCTCTAATTGAGGTATTAAAGAATACTGAGAGTTTTATTACACAAGTCGCTCCGATCCCTGAAGCTTCTGAAGAGCAATCTTGCCTGCAATGCCTACAAGCAGCAAGAAGTCTACCGTGCATATCATTCACTCAGGAGGATATGCAAGTGAAACACAAACATGACAGACTTTTATACTACACAGGATATATCGGGTCATCAGAAATCAGTCGTGTTTAGGTTGACCCAGGCTCAGCACTCAGCATCATGCCTTACAGGGTCATGCAGGTCTTAGGGATTTCCATGCATCAGCTAAACACCACTCAGACTACCATCTTCGGATTCAACGCTAACAGCACTCGGCCCCTGGGAAAGATCAAACTCATATGTCAGATCGGAGATCTCAAGTCCGAAGTGACTTGTTACATCATAGATGCGGACACGTCCTACAATCTATTGTTGGGACGATCATGGATTCATGCAAATCTCATTGTCTCGTCCACCCTACATCAGGTTATGAAGTATGCCAATGATGAAGGAGAAGTTCGAACACTGATTGCGGAAAAATACCCTTTCAGAGGAGTAGAAAACTTCCACACAGATTCGGTCTTCTACTCAGAATCACAGGAGAAAGAAGATGTTGGCAGCGGTAATGAAGCAGACATCGAGCCAGACCCTGAAGGAGATTTTCCATGGGAGTTAAACTTCAATGTAATGGGTCCAGTTGAGAACAATAATAATGTACCGAGTGAGGGTGAGTGGTGCATTAATGAAGATTTTATTTTGGCGTACTTGTCTGATGGATCTTCTAAAGCTGAACAAATACAGAATGATACTGAGATAGGTACCGGCTCATGGCACACATTATGCACCGATGTATCACTAACATTGCCGATTAAGTCATCCTTCGCTTCAGATGAAGAAGTAGAAGATGCTCAGAAGGCTTTCTTTAAAGTCACATCCAAAAAGAAAGGGCAGAAACCGATCCATTTTGGTAAAGTTAAACCTGAACTACTCAAACGAGGATGTTCAGAAGAAGATAATGGAATTCCGCAATTCTATTACCATAAACCTAATTCTATACATCTGATAAAACAGATGAGATACAACTTTAACGAAAAACAAGGTTTAAACTTTAGGAAAGGAAGACGAACACCAATTCGGATGTCTCTAACCCCCGAAGAAAAATCTCCAGATTATTATCAAAAAACCGGAAGAGGCGTAGGCTATATCACAACTCCCTCCCTTTTAGAAAATAAAATCGGTAACTGTCTGTGTCAGGATCATTCGTCCGGAACTTCATCATGGGAATCTGATATCAGCGTCAGACCCTTCTTTAAAAGTTTGACCGTGAACATGGTTTTAACTAGTCATCCAAATGAAGATGCAGGGGGTGACAAAGAGTTAATCGAATCAATTGATGATCCCTGGATCAAACGTCTTAACATCTTATGGGATATGCGCTTTGAACAGTGCGAACCACCTACTGAAGACAAAGTGATCCAGGTCAACATGGGAGATGAATCCAACCCTAAGCCTATCTTCATAAGTGAAAGCCTATCATCATTCGAGAAAAATGACCTTATATCTCTCATCCAAGAGTATATAGATGTCTTCGCTTGGAATTATGAAGATATGCCTGGCCTTGACCCAAAGGTAGCCACACATCGTCTCAACATCGACCCGGATGCAAAACCCGTCAAACAACAACAACGCCGGTTTCGTCCAGAGATCATGGAAGCAATCGAGTCAGAAGTTAAAAAGCTTATAGACTCTGGTTTTGTTAGAGAGGAACAACATCCGGACTGGGTAGCCAACGTTGTCCCAGTTCCCAAGAAGAACGGTAAGGTCCGGATACATCTTCTTCAGGATCTGATCCCGTATTACTTCGTAGTGCTAAAGCAAGCTAAGAAGTTCGAGGATTTCTTTATTGAATATATTCCACGAGCTCAGAATGCTTATGCAGATGCCTTAGCTTCACTGGCAACTTCATTAGCGCTGCCCCCAGGAGTTGAAACAACAATCCCTATCACAGGACGAGAATTATATTACCCCAAGCTTCCTACAGAAGATCGTTCAAACCAGGACGCGACAGAAGAAGTCTACGCAACCATAATAGAGCTTAAAGCCAGGGATTGGCGATTCCAGTATATCACCTATGTCGTGTACGGAATTTTGCCCGATAATTTCAAGGACGCGGCCGCTATCAAACGAAAGGCCCTTCGATTCTTTTATAATGCAATTTCTCAAACCCTATATCATAAATCATATGATGGAATTTTGCTTCGATGTCTTTCACGAAAGGAAGCAAAAGAGGCCCTCAAAGAGGCTCACGACGGGACGTGCAGAGCTCATCAACCCGGAGCCAAGTTGGGAGATCGCCTCTGACGAATCGGCTATTATTGGCCAAAAATATTTTCAGACGCAGTTGACTACGCTAAACGTTGTCACGCATGTCAAATTCACGATGACTTCATCCATCAAGCACCAGGGAATTTACACCCCATGACTGCGTCTTGGCCATTTGAGATGTGGGGTATAGATGTTGTGGGACCGATCTCTCCCCCGACTTCCAAAGGACACTGGTTCATTTTGGCTGTAACTGATTACTTCTTCAAATGGGCGGAGGCAATCCTACTAAAGGAAGTCAAGACCTCAAATGTGATTAAATTCATCAAACATCACGCAATCTACCATTTTGGGGTCCCGAGACGGATAATTCACGACAACGGGACACAATTTGTTAGCTTTGGATTTTAGAGATTTTGCGATAAGTTTAGAATCCAAAGTGTCACATCTACGACATATTATCTGCCAGCAAATGGTCTTGCAGAAGCTTTTAACAAAACCATTGTGAAGCTTCTCAAGAAGTTTGTTTCTAAGATCCGACGCGATTGGGACGAAAGACTCGGGGAATGTTTGTGGGCCTACCGCACTACAGTGAGGACCCCTACAAAAGCTACGCCATTTTCTTTGGTATACGATTGTGAAGCTGTGCTACCGTTAGAAATTCAGATCCCTTCCCTGAGAGTCGCCATCATGACCAGAATGACAGAGGAAGATAAGCATCAACTGCGCCTTTAGGAACTTGAAGCCTTAGATGACAAGCCACTTCAAGCGCAACAGCAGATCGAGTTGTATCAAGCCCGTATTTCTAAAGCCTATAACAAAAAGGTTAAAGAACGGACTTTCAAGAAAGGCGATTTGGTTTTGGCTAACCGACGACCCATGGTAATGACCCATAAAACCAAAGGGAAATTCAATCCCAAATGGGAAGGACCTTTTGTGATAGAGACAGTCTATTCCAATGGAGCCTACCATCTTATCAATAAAAAAGACGATAGACTCATGATGTAAGTTAATGGGAAATTTCTCAAGAAATATTACCCGTAGATTGAAAAGTCTCTTTTCACCAAATTCCCCCCAAGTATGCCAAGATGCTGGGGGTTGCCTACTAAGAGTTCGTTTGCACAAAGAGTAGTAATTTGTTTCTTCTACTGTATATGTCGTCAAGTTAACATTACAACTCTGACGATTGAAGTTGTCGAGAACTGTTATAATAAAGAAAATTTCCAAAAAATTATCAGAGTGATCTAATGCTGTGGAAAGATCCCCAATAAATTGGAATGCGTTGAGTCTTCCTAAACGCAAGTTTTATAACTGCAGTTTAAGTCTCAGAGTTGTGTTTAAGTTTGATTAAACGTAAGGCTAAACCCTGCGTCTTTGGCTGCTAAAAGGAGATAGGCCTGCGTTCAAATCATTCAAACGCAAAGGGGGTAATTTTTAGAAATTGTTCTAACGATAACGGAGAAAATCCCCAACCCAAAGTTATGATCGCAGCATCACAAAGAGATCACATCATTTCAAAAAAAAACACAGAAAATGTAAGGAAAGGACAAGCCACAGCAGTTCATTGCATACAAATAATAAGTGTTTAATGTAAAGTTATTACAAAACGAAGACAAAAGTAAGAGTTTCTGAAGCTTAAAATGAAGAGAAGCTTAAGAGGTAAGCTTCAATTTCAAATATATCTTTTTCGTGTTTCGCCAGCACCTCTTCTTCAACCTTCTTGCGATAGGTCCTCAAAGTTGCTCCGATCACAACACTTTCAACTTATCGACTCTCGTCAACAGAGCGATAGGTCCTCAAAGTTGCTTCGATCATAACACTTCTAACTTATTGACTCTCGTTAATAGAACGATATATCCTCAAAGTTAGCAATAGGTCCTCTAAGTTACTCCGATCGTAATACTTCTAACTTATCAACTCTCATCAATAGAGCGATAGGTCCTCAAAGTTGCTCCGATCGTAACACTTCTAACTTATCGACTCTCGTCAATAGAGCGATAGATCCTCAAAGTTGCTCCGATCGTAACACTTTCAACTTATCGACTCTCATCAACAGAGTGATAGGTCCTCAAAGTTACTCCGATCGCAACACTTTTAACTTATCGACTCTCGTCAACAGAGTGATAGGTCCTCAAAGTTGCTCTGATCGCAACACTTCTAACTTATAGACTCTCGTCAATAGAGTGATAGGTCCTCAAAGTTGCTCCAATCGCAACACTTTTAACTTATTGACTCTCGTCAATAGAGCGATAGGTCCTCAAAATTGCTCTGATCGTAACACTTCTAACTTATCGACTCTCGTCAACAGAGCGATAGGTCCTCAAAATTGTTCCGATCGCAACACTTTCAACTTATCGACTCACGTTAACAGAGTGATAGGTCCTCAAAGTTGCTCCGATCGTAACACTTCTAACTTATCGACTCTCGTTAATAGAGCGATAGGTCCTCAAAGTTGCTCTGATCGTAACACTTCTTCAAAGTTGCTCCGATCGTAATACTTTCAACTTATCGACTCTCATCAACAGAGCGATAGGTCCTCAAAGTTGCTCCGATCGTAACACTTCTAACTTATCGACTCTCGTCAATAGAGCGATAGGTCCTCAAAGTTACTCTGATCGCAACACTTCTTCAAAGTTTCTCTAATTCAACACTTTCAACTTATCGACTCTCGTCAATAGAGCGATAAGTCCTCCAAGTTGCTCCGATCGCAACACCTTCAGTTTGTCGATTCCCACCAATAGAGCGAAAGACCACAAACTCACCATGTTAATATGACATTTATAAGTTTCTTCCAGTACTTAAAACAAAGGCATCATACAGGAAGAATAAACAATCTCTCCTATGATATCAAAGCAGTATCTCATTGTTCCATATCAGAATATGGTATGCAAAAGAAACAATGAAAAACCGAAACAACACTACTTTTATTCAAAAGAAAACAAAACAACAAGAAGATAAGTGTTGTTTCTACCAAAGGAACAATACAAAAATAGGCTCATCAATTCATCAAACTAAATGAGGCAAGCTGGGACTTAATGTCAGAAAGTTTCTCTTCATGGTCAGCTCGCACTAGCATCTCAGCCCGTTTCTGAAGCTCATCCTTGCTAGATAACGTGGTAGCAATCTCCTTTTTAGCTTCTTCAAGAGCGCTAGCTTCTGTGCGATAATCTACTAGAGAGGTTACGCTTTTGACGTTGAGCTCAGTGACAATAGCTTCTTCTCGTTTGAATTGAGCCTTCAACCTAGCCAACTCTACTTCAGTGACAATGATCTTCTCTTGTAAATTCTCTAAAGAAGTATTGGAGAGTGTTAGCTCAGCTTGTTTTTGAGCATGCAGCTTCTGCAGATGTTCCACCTGAACTTCTTTCTCAGCTATATGACGCTGAGCTGCTTCATACTTATTAGCTTCTTCGGCCCGGATATCCTCAAGCGTCGACGCAATCTGCGCTTGGATGTCAGCACGACTTAAGGCCTCTAAGAAACTCAATTGTGCCTCTAAGCGTAGAATAGCTTCTGAGCAACGCTCAACTACCGGAATATCCCCCATGAACTTAAGGTTGTTCAAACTATTTGTGAGCATAGGTTTGAAGGTTTCAAAAGTATCTCGACCGGCCAACATAACCTCAATCACTTTCTTTGTTAGACTTTCTAAATAATCAAGAGAAATCTTGAGGAAATCTGGCACGTCCGTGGGACTCGAAGCAGCAATGGGAGACGGTACAGAAACTTCCGAAGATACAGAGCCAAGTAAAAGATCAGCAGGTGATTTCGGCGTAGTGGCCTGAGAGGGAATGTCAACATCCAATTGAGATGGGCTCGATTGGAGAGCCATAAGTTCCCCCATTTTGGATGATCTTGGCACGTCTACAACTTCTGTCGGGGCCAAAGAAATAATTAATAAAGTCGTCGGTGGGAGAGTTGCCGATGAGAGCTCCAAGCAAGGTAGCTCTGACACCTGAGTTGGTGGTGGTACAAGCTGTTGCGTCGAAACAAGAACGACGGTGGCCGCCTCATGTATCATAGGATCTGTACGAGAAAATGGTTTAAATGCAGACAAATGTGAGTCATATTTCGGAACAAACGACGCTTACCAGTGAGAGGTAGGGAAATATAGGCTGACGTCTTGTCAGAAGAAGGTGGTGGTGGGATATCCCACTCACTGGGATCATCGCTGTCGTTACCCAAGTTATCATTGTTCTCATTACTTTCACTTTGGTCGCCACCATCATCTGTGTCATTCGCACCATCGTTATAGTCCATAGGCTCCTCCTCGTCTATGGGCGGAAATGCTGGCGGATTTTCGGTGATGATAGGTTTTGATATGACTCCAGTAGTAGGGCTGGGTTGTGTGTCTCCTATAGATGGCAATAATGTAGAAGCAGAAGAAGATTTGTCCACTACTAAGTCTTGTTGAGCAGTCATTGTAGGATCTTGGACCGGATGTCTATCTTCTTCAACACGAGGAGCAGTAGAGGAAGTATCATGAAGTACGTCTTCAGAGGCAAATTCTGCACCCCCTGCGAATGATTCATCTCCACGCTCTTCTTCATTCAGGGAACAAGCAGAAGAAACGGGGTCTCCTAAAGCGGGACCAACTGTGGGGAGACCAGGCTGAGGCGAGAGTCCCATAGCAGTAGACTCTCGTTCTTCCTATTCTACGTGCCATGCTTTCTGAGCATCTGACATAAACTTAGAAGCAGGGGGCTCGAGCGCTAACTTTCATCGAGCTCGTTTATCATACTTGGCTTCTTCAGTCGGGTCAAGTGCACTTTTTCTAGTAGCACTTTTACTCCGGGTCTTGACTCTCGAAGGTTCCACTTCGTGGGTATCAGGCATCCTGATTTCTTCCTGAACTCCCCCTGGTGATTGTCGCCGTTCGTCTTCAGTAATCGCCTCTTCATATGATAAGTATTTGTTAACCCCCCTGGCACAAATTTTTTTGGCATTCCTCTTTGAAGCATACCATTTGCGAATGGCCTTCAGGCAGGAAGTATTCATGTTGTAGGCTGAAATTTGAGAAGCAGCCTGGTACCACGTACAAAAGCTTAAAGAGGTACAAACATTGGGCATCTTATGTGGTAGTTGGAACTTTGCTCCAGTACAGCCTGCCACCGAATAATACTAAGCTCTTGCTCCTTCATACACATTACCCGTGTATGCAAGGGTGGGGTTTGGATTTTTGACATAAATCTGATCATAGCCGAATTGCAGAGAAAAGCGATAAGGCTGATAGGGCTCGATGAAGCATTTCCTCTCTTGTCGGAAAATAAGATAGCCTGGGCGAATATTTATGAGCCACCAGAAGATGCCTCTACTGAGTGCAGTAAAAGAATTCCGTCCCGGAGTATCTTGATAGATCTCTCCATACGCATCGCCCTCGAAAACAGGAAACTTGCAAGCGATGTCGTAATTATAATCTTGCCTAAATATTTCGCAGAATTTAACCTGATACCAACCGACCCATCGAGCGGTCTCTAATTGTTGGACAAGTGGAGCCGAAGTATCATTCGATTCAGGGGTCGACATTATTGAAGGACAGTGTAACACAAACCAAGACACCAAATAAATATATAGCATCGGCACCCGAGGGGTTGGGGTATGAATGATTGTTTTCCCATCTGAGTCCAATTTCTTGATGGCGATAAACTCAGAGGCTAGTTCCCGTAGACCACTCTGCAAGCAGCATACCATGGCTGAAAGGAGATTTAGAGGCCGTCCATGAGCCAGGAGAACAACTGGGTATAATACTTCTACTGTAATAGCGTCCACCGGCCCAGTGGGTACCACACAACGTTTCAACCAAAGAGTAAGGAAACCAGCGAACAAAGCTATGTCGGAGATTGGGATTTCTGCCTGATAATGGAAACTTTCGAATGTGGTGAAGGCTGGAAAGATGTCTTCCTCTACCTCGCAAGTATAGTGGGAGGTTGCATCATTAATACGCTTATTGATTTCCTCAAGAGTGCTGGTAGCTAAGCGAGTCACCTCTGCGTCCTTGTCCCACAGATTTTAGAAAAGATACTCTGCCCATTGTCCTTGTTTCACACCAATGGCCCTTTTTTCGGTAGTTTGTGCACACCACTGGCCCTTTTCCTGGTAGTTTGTGCACATATCTGGAAATGGCACATCAATTCCCAGTAAGTGCCATAGATTTTAGGGGCATCATGTTTCAGGATCTCTAACTCCCTATTTTCGGGAACAAACTCCTCATAAGGCAGCTCTCCAAAAGACAATCCAGAGATTTCAAACATCTCATGAAGAGCGAAACCTAATTCACCAGCAGGAGTGAAAAAGGTACCAGTGTGAGGATTATAAAATTCTAGCATAGAAAAAAGTCCGCTATAATTTGGAGAAATCCCATATCGAGTGGCTATTATTGGAGTTCTCAACTCTAAAATCCTCAAAGGTTCTTCTAGTTCCTCTAAAACAAAATTTATCATCCGGGCCCACCAGTATGTCTCACTTGAATGTATCCATGTTGGAGCCCTAAAATCTTGAGCGGGGAACTCTCCCTTAACATAGATAAATTTTCTAATGATGACCTCCGCCAGCTTAGCAGGTTCACCGACAGGATGTTTCTTTTTGAATAAACTTGTTTTCAAGGCCACAAAATGATTAAAACCAGCCAGATGAGTGTCCCGGGGAGTGATGTGCCCAGTAGCAACACTTCCTTGATCCTGAACGAGTTCCCAATTCATTGACCGTGGGATAAAAGCGCACTGATAATAAGAAATCAGCCACATTCGCTCTAAGTTGGGAAGGAAAAGGCGACGGTTGTTGATGGCCCTCAGCCATTTGTAGTTTCCCTCAGACATCCGCTTAGGGTCCATTTTAACAGAATCCCCGAAAAGGAATGATGGTTTCTTTAAAATCTCACATTCTACGGTTTCAAATTTAGCATTCGTAACCAAGGACTTGAGAGTCTCGGGGAAAGCTTGAGTAATGAGTTTCGCCCGCTCTTTGTTGGTGTCCTGGAATATTGGATACTCTTAAGTGAAAGCTGAAAATGCTATTCTTCTCCACACCTCCCGCATGACCGAAGTAATGGTTGAAAGAAAGAGGCTCGTTGGAGTAGCACACTACAAATGGAAAAAAAAATCAGTCAATTAAACGAAGGAGTCTAACTCAAGAAGGCAAGGTCCGGATCCGCGTCCAAAATTTTAAAAGCAAGGTCCAGACCTGCGTCCAAATTCCTAAATGCAAAGACCAGACCCGCGTCTAAATTCCTAACGCAGAGTCCATGCCCGCATACAGAACGCTAAACACAGGGTTTCAACCCGCATTCAAAATTCAAAACACAGGATCTGAACCTACGTTGAAATATCATGAACGACGGAGCTAACCATGCGTTCTAAAATCGAGAAACACTAAGGATTATCTATGTGTTCTAATGGTGGAATGCAAACCACCAATCAAAGATTGAGGATAAGGAATCTGTCAAAACAACTTATGACTACCCAAACTTACCGTTAATTGAGGAAGTCGAAGACGATGGCACGGCAGTTTGAACATCCCCGGAGGTTTTAGCCGAAGGAGCACCCTGAGCTTGGGCAATCTTTGATTTAGAAGCAATTTTCTTCTTGGGAGCCATTCTAATCGTGGCGAAGAAGATATAGAATGGTTGATGAAGGATTTAAGAACAAATTTTTCCTTCGTTGAAGCACCGAAGAAGATGAACAAGAACCTTGTTAAGTGGTCGACAGAAGAGCAAGAAAGAGAAAAGTCGAATGACTACTAGATTTGACCTCAGTGATCCATTTATATATAGCTGTAGTTGTCAAATCAGTGCGGGATTTTAGGCGAAAATCCCACCCAAAACGTGATTTTCATGTTTTCAAATAAGGGATTTCAACTTCTAAACACATCCTCGCATTCAGACGGACAAATGCATGATTTAGCCTTGCGTTTTGGTGATCGACCTCAGTCTGATTACACAACTAACCCTTTCAAAGGAGTTAACATTCCAACCAAGAGTAATGACGATATTGTTAAAATCATTATCCCAGTTGAGCTGATCAAGAAAGGAGATAAAGTGGGTTCCTCTGAGGCTACCCTCCTGGCTAAACTTAGGATAATGCCTTTCTCATACAGGCTTGTGGTTCTCTCTGTCTATGCTAACGGATTTGTCTTCAGCCTAGATGTGTTCAACCTCACTGAGTATGACCTCGTTGACAAGTTTGCAGCTGGTGTTTCTATGGTTGCTTTGCTATCCTTGGCTCTCTCTTACCTAACTCTTGCAACTGCGCCTCATGTGTTCATTAATTCCTACAAGAATTTTCTGGACAACTGAATGCACCTCATCGCAGGTCGAGTGGAGTATCTTAAGAACCTAGACGAAATCGGATGAATACACCTCATCGCAGATCGAATGGAGTATCTCAAAGACCCAAACGAAATCCGATGAATACACCTCATCGCAGATTGAATGGAGTATCTTAAGAACCCAAACGAAATTTGATGAATACACCTCATCGCAGATCGAGTAGACTATCTTAAAGACCCAGACAAAATCATTGCCATCATCACTCTTGTTTGGTTCGTCAGCAATGACTAGAGCTTTAGCTTGTTTGACTAAGTTTATTGTCATCAAGTCACAACAGTTACCTCATCTGGTCTAAGGAAGTCGAATCACTATATTCCGACAACCAAGTCTGTGACATCTTCGAATCAGACAGAGTGAAATCAAGTAATAATATTTTGGGATCCAAAGTATTCTGAAAATTCGTCCCAGTCAACCGTAAACTTTCAAAAACTTTGGAGGGGGTTCTGTAGGCTGTCTAAAAATCACAATAGATAGTTCACCCCTATCAGGCTTCAACTGACAGTTTTGACTAAGGAGGTTACAATCAGACGACTTTCTTGTTAACAAAGGGAAGCTGCAATCAGAGGATTCTCCTATGGATCAAGAAGAGATTACAAGGTAATGATTTCTTCAAACCAAGAAGCAGAATTCATCCTTGCAGTTGAAACACAAGTAATTTCTAAAGCCAACGCAATCACTACATCCGCAGCTCCATATCGCTGCAAACGTAGCTCTATAGCCGCTTCATCCGCAGCTGCATCCGCTGCAAACGCAGCTCTACATCCATTGCAAACGTAGCTACATATCACTACAAACGTGACTCCAGATATTGCGTTTAGACATAGGATCATACCCAGAACGCAAGACGCTGACTTGTTCAAACGCGATCCATATGGTTTCGAGAAAACCGCTGTTCACCCATGATCTGGGGAGTGGTTTAAGTGGGTTGTTATACCCGATTAATAGGGCGACTAAATCCTCATACAGGCGCGGATTATGGGGGACAGTTACACCCTTAATACCCCTATAAATATCAGAAAACTCAACAGAGTTCGGGATCAGATTTGGAGATCGGATTCCGGAGAGGAGAAAATCTGGAGGCAACAATCTTCAGCAACCGAAGATTACCAGATATTTGATATTTGGATTCTCAACCGAATTATTTTGGTTCAAACAACTCTTTTCCACTAGAGTTTGTCACTCGTCCTGAGTTATAAAACTCATCAAGAGTTCTTGATCAGCTCGACCACACAAGTCAGTTGTTCCAGTGAGTTGAGACATTCGGATCATCAACGGAGAGCAAATTCGACGTGAGTATTCGAAGGAAGCACTCTATCACCACCATGAAGAACCCAGAATTAAACAAAGGGGAGAATTTAGATCATTCTCCTCTCTTTTGTAATCAGAAAATTCAATTGTAATTGAAATCGAGAGAATACAAATTAAATTTCTTTCATTTTACTTACTTCAAATTTTCCACCAA
This sequence comes from Asparagus kiusianus, assembly GCA_022839385.1. Classification (NCBI taxonomy): domain Eukaryota; kingdom Viridiplantae; phylum Streptophyta; class Magnoliopsida; order Asparagales; family Asparagaceae; genus Asparagus; species Asparagus kiusianus. Next base: position 430,113 of record BQKN01064953.1, on the reverse strand, counting down.
ACATATACATAGCATAATTTTAATACTATTAGTAACTATATTTAAATGTCATAATTAGTTTATTACACTATTAGTAAATAATTTACTAAATTGTATAATTATTAAATTACAATGTAATTTATTAATTTAGAAAAATACTATTAATACTATTATAATTACAATAAATATAAGTTGTTTTTCATACTATTATCATACTTTTAAAAGGCTAATAAGATGAAAGGTAATAGGTAATCCTCCATAAGACGTGAAACTCAAAGGCATAAGACATAACCTAATAAATTAATTATTATTTATTATTTTTCTAGAATTTTAAATATTATATGAAGATAAATTAGGGGAAAATTTTAAATATTCTATTAAATAGGATAATTAAATAATAAAATTATAGTGTGACCAAAGGTTTTGAAAAGTGAGGAAATACACAATTAATAATAGGTTATATGTAATTAGTTAATAATTAATTATAACTAATGACATATTTGAGAATTATTAAACTTAAAAGTGTAAAAATAGAAATCAAAAGTTTTGACGAGGCAATCTTCTTTTATATATAGTATACATTATACAAAAAAGAGAGAGTTCTAGTCTCTCAAATTCTCGTGTAAAGGTTGGTCATTCTACTTTCTAATAGAATCTTAAGATTCGCAGCTCTGGGAGAGAATTCCATACTTGAACAAAGAAATTGAGAGAGTCAAGGGAGAAATACGCTCTCCCAAGTTTTAAGCTAGTATTATATGGTATAAGACTAGAACTTCTTATTTACTCTATATATGAAGAGAGAGTTCCTAGTCTCTCAAGTTGTCCCAAGTTTTAAGCTAGAATTACAAGGTGCAAAACTAGACCTTCTTATTTACTTCTTGGTAAAATTGTTTCTAGCCCCCAATTTCCTTACAAGTATTGCCTCCTCCCAAGACTTTTTCAACGTCTGAGCCCCCAAAACACAAAATCTAAGAGTTTAAAACATGTGAAAATCATAATACCTTCATTCCCTGAGCCCCCAAAACACAAAACCTAAGAGTTTAAAACATGTGAAAGTATAATACCTTCTCTCTCTCTCTCTCTCTCTCTCTCTCTCTCTCTCTCTCTCTCTCTCTCTCTCTCTCTTCATGATGTTACTGTTATGATTTGAAATGGGTTTGGGGGGGGGGGGTTCTAGTCCCCTACAAATTTTTGCAACGGCGTCAACATCGACGGTAAAACTTTTCTGCCGTTTGCTCATGAGGTGAAGAAAAAGTCTTGGGGCAACTAGAATTTTTTGACGGAATACTTGTAAGGGAACTATGGGAAAGTTTTTCTAAACTCATTTATCTAGCTTGTTCTTATTTTGAAGATCTCAAGAATACGAGTTTATCGGCGGAATACTTGTAAGGAATTATTGAGATCTTATTTTGAAGTATCTAACTCATTTTAGAAGATCTCAAGAATACGAGTTTGTTTAAACTCATCATCTTAGAAGATCCCATAGTTCCCTTACAAGTATTCCGTCAAAAAATTCTAACATACTTATATTCTTGTCAAAATCAAGTGTTTAAACAAACTCGTATTCTTGAGATCTTCTAAAATGATGAGTTTTCACTAATGGGAAATGATATTTCAAAAATTTCTTCTCTAACATACTTATATTCATGTATATAAACATTTCCCCAAGTTTCATAATTTTTAGAAATTATTTGCTATTTTTAAACACACTTTGAAAATTAGTTTTACTGTTCATATAAGGGTTGTGCACGTTTTTCAGTCGACCGACTGTTCATTTCAATCGACTGATAAACTACTCTGTAATCATCAGTTTTATTTTTGCTCAATCCACTGATCTTTATCAGTTGACCGAAACTGTCTATCAGTCGACCGATGATGATCATCAGTCGACTGATAATGTTCTAGATTTTGCCAACGGTCGGCTCATCGGTCGACCGACATCTTTATCAGTCGACCGATAACACTATAATGGCTAGTTTTGGCAGGTTTTTATTGAGAGGTTATAAATACCCCTCAATGCTCATTTTTTTAGCTAAGTTTTTTTTGAAGTGTTTCATCGGTTTGTTTAAGTCATCTTGGCTACTCGTTTTTAAGAGATCAAGTGTTTGTTTGTTTGAAAAAGGGTTTACAAAGAGGAGAATCGAAATTTTATTTTTGAGGCGTTCAACCTCAATTCATCATCTACAACTCTTTATTTTTATTGGAGAAGTTTTTCTAAACTCATTTATCTAGCTTGTTCTTATTTTGATTCTCATATATATATATATATATATATATATCTTTGGTAGATTTAATTAAGTTTAATTTTTGTTATTATTCATTGATTACACATACCCATTTGAGCTTTAGTATATCACATATCGTATATTTTGGGTTGTGGGTATATTTCATTGTGAGAGCTTAATTTTCGTTCTCATTCATATTAGAGAATAAATCTTGTATTTGCACTTTTATTGAGAGAACATGTTGTAATACACAAGCACACTTAAAGGAGTGGTTGGGAGAAGAACGGGGTCAATTCTAAGAGGAGTGGCTTGGTTGTAAAAGCCTAGGGAGAGGTAGTAATTCTAATCATTTGTGGAAGGTGACACGGGTCGGCCAATACTTAGAGAAGTGTATTGTGTGATTGTCAACGTGTGATAATTGTAAAAGTTTTCGGCGAACTTGGAAAACTGATTGTGTAGTTATTTGTGTTGTGATAGTGGAGAATCTCCTTGAGGTAAGGAGCGGAAACGTAGGTCGAGGGTTGACCGAACTCCATAATTATATTGCTTGTTTGTGTTTGGCATTGATGCACTTATTCTTGTGTACATTTTCATATCACATATTGTCTCATGTTTATATCACCCTTTGTTTAATTCTATATCATTGCATACATCTTTTGTATACATCATATTGCTAGGATATTGTTAGTAAGTTTTAAATTGACATCGATATCGGATTAGATTAGCAAATACTCTATTCACCCTCCCTCTAGGGTACTTTTACTCGTAACTTTCACAAATAACGCATAGCCTTCACAACCAACTCGTAACTTTCACAACTAACGCATAGCCTTCACAACCAGCGTGTAACCTTCACAAACAACTCGTAACCTTCATAACCAACGCGTAACCTTCACAAAACAACTCGTAACCTTCACAATCAACTCATAAACTTTACAATCAACTTGTAACCTTGACAACTAACTCGTAAACTTCATAACCAACTTATAACCTTCAAAACCAACACATAAGCTTCCTTCACCACCAACTTATAAGCTTAACAACAAACTTATTATCGTGAAATAACAACAATATATAAATTTACATCTCTACTTTAATCTCAAGTCATCGATTTCCTTACAAGTATTCTGTTGATGAACGAACGTTATTTTCTTTCCGTCGGTGAAACTTTCCCGCCATTTTCTTACAAATATTCTGCTAAAAAATTCTAGTTCCCTCAAGACTTTTTCTTCACCTCATGAACAAACATTGAAAAATTTTTATCGTTGATGTTGACGCCATCGGAAAAAATTAGAGGGAACTAGAATTTTTCCCCTAAAACTCATTTCAAATTATCACAGTAACATCATGAAGAGAGAGAGAGAGAGAGAGAGAGAGAGAGAGAGAGAGAGAAAGGGTATTATGGTATTCACATGTTTTAACCTCTTGGGTTTTATGTTTTGGGGGATCAGGGAATTATGACTTTACTTTTGGGGGTTTTGGAAGTGTTGGAAGTCTTGGGGGAAGGCGGAATACTTGTAAGGAAATTGGGGGCTAGAAACAATTTCCCCTTACTTTTTTTATTTTTATATTTTATTTCTCCATCCACTTCAAACCACACCATAAAATTAGATCACATTTGTTATTACCCTTCCTTTCTATTTAATGTTGTCTTTTGGTTTTTATTACATATTTGAATTGTATAGCTAATATAAATTTAAAAATTATAAAATTCATATTTTACTAAAAATTAATTAAAATTTAAAAATGGTGGAATGATGTTGGGCAGATCAGAAAAGAAAGAGAAAAAAAAGAAAAAAAACTATGTTTTTTAATTTATATTATTATAATGATTCCAAAAAAGGCTACATATAAAAATAATAATAATATCTTACAATCTATGTAATAGTTCTACAAGATTAATCAACAACAAAGTAAATCAATAGTAATGATAATGATAATAATAATAATAATAAATTTTAAATGTATAAATACTAGTTTTATCATCAAAATACATGACCTATATGCCTATTATTTTTTTGAAAATTATCCTTAATTATACTAACAATTGTCCCTCTAAAATATCATGTTTTAAAAAAATTACTTTCAATTACCCCACTAAAATATTCCATATAAAAAAAATTATCCCATACTAAAAATTGTTCCACTTATATAGAATATATTCTAGTTGACTAACACCCCCTAATATTATAATTTTTACTCAAATAAATTAGTTAGGGGGGTTAGTCATCTAGAACTTAAAATTAGAACTATGATAATCTTTGAGATAAAATTTTAAGGTGTTAGTCACATAGAACTAAAACTAGAATAAAATTTCACAGTGTTAGTCAAGTAGAACTCTAAAAAAATAAAAATGGGATAATGATAAAAAATTATCTCATATATTTCATTTTTATACAAAAATGAGAGTTCTAGTTTCTCAAATTATTCCAAGTTTTAGCTCGGAACTAAGTGGTAGAAAACTAGAACTCATATTTATTTTGTTATTTTTTATTTTTTATATTTTTTCTTTACTTCTTTCCTATTATGGTTATCACCATCATTAGACCATTATTATAATAAAAACTGTTAATATCTTATAGTCTAACCAAAAGTTATTTAATAGTAAAGAATATTCTTGTAAGTAATTATCAATCAATAATAGTAAGTTTAAAATATATAAATAGTATTTATATCATTAAAATGCATAAATATATATTTTATGATTATAAAAATTTATCCCACATTATTTTATCAAAATATCCTGCTTCATAAAATTTTTCCTATTTATCCTATTAAAATATCCCACTAGCGAAAAGTTATTCCACTTTAACAATTATCCCATTTTGCATAAAAATGTCCTAATTGACTAACACCCCCAGAATTAACAAATTTTAATTTGAATTTTTTTATTTTTATATAATTGGAAAATTTTATTTTCCTAATTTTTGAATTTAATTTAGATTTTATTTTATTTTTAGATAGTTGTGAAAAAATATTTTTGGTTATTTTTAATATTTTTATAATTAAAAAAATATTAAAGTTTAAATTTTTAACCAAAATAATTTAGTTTCTAAATTTAAAAATTTTAAGTAGAATTTTTATTTTTATAAAATTATGAAATTTTAATTATCATTTTTTATATACTTCTAAAATTAAAATGTTTACTAAAATAATTTTGTGTATTTAATGTCTATTATCTTCAGAATGATTTTATTATTTAATATTATTATTATGAAGATAAAATTATATTATTTATTAATTATTTATGGATTTATTTAATGTTTCATTAAAATTTAATTTATAGTATTCAAAATTAAATATTTTTAAACAGATTTATTATATTTATATTTATTTATTTATTGAAATTTTTTATTATGAAACTAAAGTCAACTATTTAGTTACTAATTTATTAAATTATGATATATTAAATTTTTAATATCTTATTTTATAATTGAATTTAAGAAGTCTAAATTTAAATATTTACTTCTAGTTTTGCTATAGCAATACTTATTTAATCATTTTAACTAATTAATTAGAATATATGTTGGTTGGATTTTATAAAGAATTATTACATATAATGATAAAGTTAGTTATGATAAAATTAAATAAAAATTTATTTTATATCTTCTATTTATTAAAATTAGTATTTAAATCATATTTCAATTAGATATTATTATATTGAACAAAAAATATATTAAATGAATCTTATATTGATTGAAAACTATATTAACCAAAAATATTTACATTTTATATAAACAATTTTGATGGTAATAAGCATTTGCTTAAATAATATTTTTTAGCATGTAATGAATTGATTACATATTTTTAATTACCATAATTGCAGGTAATATCTTCATATAAATTATGAGTTTTGGTGACATTGTAAATTTTTTATTATTTTATTTACTACCATTTATCAATTGTTAATCTAGGAAAAAAACTAAATCAATTATTGATATGAAATGTTTATAATTTGAGTGATTGACAAACTATTTTTACTAATTATTAATAATTAATAAAGATTTTATAAAATTATATTATGGTATTTTATTAATTATGGTGTGACGCCCCTATTTTCACATGTGCTTGCAGACTTGCAGTCCAAGATGAACCAAGAGATGTCAAACCTGTCATGCACATCCACTGTACAACAACATGTTTCACCAATCACAGTTTATCCTCTAGTAGAAACAAATATAAGTGAAGGTACAAAACATGCAAATAAGGGAAAGAAATACTATAGACATGATGCAGAATAATATATCTCATAAATGAAATCATGTCCCAAATAAGCTAAACTGGAATACAACTAATATACATCTGGAGTCTAAAATAACATGATATGTCTCAACATGAATCAACTAAAAATCGTACTAAGGCAAACTCAAATGACTGAATGAAAATATAAGACTATTGTGGAGTCCCTACTAATACAAACACGCGACGGCGACTATGCAAGATCTCCGTCACCCTGCGACTCTCCGATGCTCTAAGCCGCCTGAAAGTTAAAAAAAATAACAACAAGAGCGTCAAAGCGCTACAGCAAGATTACCTCCATCTACTCCTGGGGAGGGCTACTAGATGAAGTGGAGGCTCTATCTATTAAGCATAGTCAACCTATATTATTTTCTTCGAATCTATGTGAAATTAATACTTAGAAACCTACAACACGAGACGTAGTACGTCGAGCGAAATAATCCAAACAATGAAACCCTCATGTATATATCATATGTCTCAAATTGTAGATATCTAAATATTAATACCGGATTAATATATGAAAGGAAATATAACTGGAAAGTAAAACATCATAATAGACATATAAAACATCATAATAGACATATGTATCAAGGCATCTCAATTGTCAAATATCTCAACAATGAGTCGAGGTCACTTTTGGCATCCGCCAAATACTCAGGTAAAAAAATGAGCTTATAATATTTATCATTTTTCTCAATAAATCATGTCCCCGTGTGTATCGACAGGATAAGTGTACCGATTCATACATGAACGATATGGAGAATAAAAACATAGGTTCACCGACCTCTGCACACATTCGTACGGATAACTAAAATATAGGTTCATCAACCTCAGCGCACGCTTGTACGGAAATAATATCATAGGTTCACCGACCTCTGCGCACATTTGTACGGATAACTAAAACATAGGTTCATCAACCTCAGCGCACGCTTGTGTGAAAATAATATCATAGGTTCACCGACCGCTGCACACATTCGTACGAGTAACCAATATCAAGTTTAAGTTTAAACATGTATTTGTGCACATTTTAAAAAGAATGATGACTTTACAAATTGGTGGATGAAATCCCAAAAAAAAAATCTTCACAAACATGTTTATTTTCATGATTATAAACTTTCCCTAAAGTTTCATAATTTTTGCATAACATTTGGTATTTTTATCGTGTGTTTAAAAACCAGTTTTAAAACCTGCCAAAAAAACACAAATATGTGTGTTCGGTCGACCGCATGTGCCTCTACGGTCGATCGCAAAATGTCCCGAGACCCAGACTTATTTCTCAGTTGTTAGCGGTCGACCGGCTTGGCCTCTGCGGTCGACCGCACATGTGTCAGTTTCAGATCTCTGTTTTGTTTTCTTATGGGTTTTCTTGGTCTTTTTACTTGGGTTTCTACTGATGTTTTGGGTTGTTATAAATACCCCAGTGCATTCAACATACAATCAATATCACAACTTGATAATTATATAACAACAAAAAATTCTAGCAATAATTAAACTCTTAGGATTTATCTAATTAGAATTTACATCATAATTAGTCAATTTTTCGGAAATTACACAAAAGCTATCCATATGATTTATTATACATGAGAGATATACACAATTAACTGAATAATACATTTCATTTAACATGTTTACAATATTTAGGTAATCACAACCTAGGAATTAAGCATCATTAATTAACATGAAAATCCAATTAATCGTTTCTCTTAGATTTTTAACAAGATTTAAACAGGTTTAATAAATTAGAAACGAAATTAATCCAACACTAATGATCATGATCATATATCTAACTTTAACAGTAAGGAGAAATTTCAGCTTTAGCATTTGAGTGAAATTTTATCATAAATATCTAATTTTTTAACACAGACGGTTTCAGTTAAAGCATGAAACACTGTTTTTATCTTTTGATATTTGAACTAAATTACAAGGAAGGTTTGGATAGGAGATAATCTTGCCCAACGCTGTATCGAAAAGAGTTGGTATGAGCTCCTCCTTCACTGTGTTTGCTAGCCTCAGTTCCTCTCTACCAGTGCCACAGGAAACTCTCTGTTTCCTCTCACAAACGTCACAGGAACTCTCTGAAGCTTACTGTTGGGTTTGGAGAGATAGGCTCTGTAACTCACCAAATTCTTTGTGGAGGGTTTTAAAGGATTGATACTTGGTTTGGGGTTGTTTTCTTTGACAGAGAAAAAGAGAGATGAGGACTGAGTCTGAGAACTGAATCTCAGTCTTCAGTTTCTCAAACAAATGACAATCTGGTACCGTTGGCTTTAAAGAAAAAATATGCAATTGTTTTTCTTTTGTGGTACAATCATTCACATAGCTTTTGATTTTTTTTTTTTAAGCTAAAGAGGATCACTGTCATTCAACACCAACGGCGCGCTCACACGACGACCACAATGGCTGACTCAGAAAGTTCACTTTCTTTACAAAGTAGGTGCCCACAGATAGGAGTGGAAGTGAACCAAATAATTAATAAATAGTTCGATAATTATTCGAGTAACTATTCGGTCATATTCAATTCGGTAGTTTATTTACCACTAAACAAATATTTTTTAGTATTCGAGTTTACTAACAAATAGAATTTAACCAGATGTATATTCGATTCGTTTGTCTATCAAATATTCGTTTAAAATTTGATCACTTATTATTTGTATTATTTCACATATGATGTCATATTTTTAACATATTTACATTTATACTAAACTTTTATGTACTGATTTTAAGACTTAAACTAATCTTAAATTTATTTTCTAATGAAATTTTGATTTAAATATACATACATTACTTATTATAAAGGAATATTTTTTTATTTATGAATTTAAATATCATTTGAAAATCAAATTTTTTAGCGGAATAAATATACTTTGATATTCGAAAAGTATTCGTGAATATTCATGAATATTTATCAAATACCAAGTATTCGAGTTCGAATTCGAAAAACTCCATATATGATTATTAGAGTCTGCATTCGAATTCGATAATTTTAAACAAATACAAATACGAACGCTTTAGTATTCGATTCGATTCGATCATTTACCACCCCTACCCACAGACACCCAAACCACTGGTATTAGTCTCGATACAGGTCTAAAGACACGTACCCAAGTTTTTACGGATAAAAAATGACTGAAATGTTGGATTATTTAACGATCTAGGCATGAGAAATTGAACTAGAAAAA
>BQKN01064953.1:348321-400285 GCA_022839385.1 Asparagus kiusianus | reverse complement strand
CCTGATTTGAGCGGTTCGCCCGTACTGGGAACCTGGCTCAAGAAGCGGAGCTTGCCTAAACTGTTAGGCTCGCCTGATTTGAGCGGTTCGTCCGTACTGGGAACTTGGCTCAAGAAGCAGAAGTGTAGGGAATAGTTTAACCTCTTATACCAGTTGGAGGATCAGAAGAAGTAGTTTATACTCGTGTACTTGTCGGAGTGTAAGGGGACCATCAGAGGTGATTGTTAACGTGATAGCTTTGTGGGCCCGCCGTCTTATTGAAGAGGAACGACGGGAAATTGTCAGAGGTGTAGTGTTAACATGACGAGATTGTCGCGATTGGAGCGACTTTGTGGGCCTACCATCCTATTGAAGAGGATTGGTGGGGGATTGCCAGAGGTGTAGTGTTAACTTGACAAGATTATCGTGATTGGAGCGACTTTGTGGGCCCGCCGTCCTATTGAAAAGGATCGACGGGGGAAATCGTAGGATATGAGGAAACGGTCTCCACTACCAAGGCATCTTGGTCATCATCTCCTCGAAATTCATGCGGCTCTTTGTCATCCATACGCTTGAGCATGCTCTCGACTTGTTCTCCTTGACGGATTAAGTCTTTCCACGAGCGAGCTATGATAGCACCCATGTTGGACAGAATGTTGACGGAAAGATTGTTCCGGCACATCTCAATGAGGGTGGCCTCAGAAACCCGTTCACGGGAATGTAGCGATCGGTTCCTGAACCTCTTGACAAAGTTGCTTACAGACTCTGTCTTTCCCTGCTTCACAGTCAGCAGGGTGGCCATAGATACTTCTGTGTCATCGTCGAAGAATCTGGCCACGAAGAGCCTTTCCATGTCCTTCCAGCAGGTGATGGACCCAGGCTCCAATCTGCGAAACCATTCAAAAGCGACCCCCTTGAGGGTACCGATGAACAGTCGAGTCATAATGGGATCGTTTCCCATTATGTGTCCAGTTTGCGCCTGGAAGTAGTAGATGTGCTGGGTAGGAGAACCCTTGCCATTGAACTGCAGGAGGTCCAACGGCTCGAACTTTGCTGGGTAGGAGACCACATCCCATTCAATTGGATACAGTCTGACAACCCCCAGCTTGTTCACATGCTTCTAGAGCTTCAAGGCGTCGAGTTGACTTTGGAGATCGTCAAACCTCTTGCCTCTTGGGTTACGGCCCGAAAATGACGCTCCTTTAGATGACTCGGATGAGGAGTGAGAAGGAGTAGGCACCCGCTCTTTGTGCTTCAAGGATATATGCGAAGCCCGTGAAGTCCTCTCTCTCTTCCTCTTCTTCTCGCTCAGGAGCTGCTCCAACATCTCCTTTAGGGAGTCGATAGTTGCTTGTTGCTCATCGAGTCTCCTGGATATCTCATCAAGGATGTCGGTCATGTGCACATTTGCGCGCTCGCCCTGAACTGAGCTTGAAGTCTGCGACATTGCCACTGCTGAGCAATCGTCATCGTCGTTGTCAGAGACGGACGTCAGACCCGTGCAGGCAAATGGGGTGGCCACCCCCATTTGGGCGTGAGCGTGTTGGCGAGGTTCAGGCTCGTGAGGTTCACCCGTCAGGCAAGATTGGTACAGTGTGCCTGCGCCTGTCTGGCGAGCTGTTGCTTCGCCTTTCTGGCGAACTTGGGCCGTCAGGCGAGCTTGGTGAAGTCCGCTTGTTTGACGAAGCCCTCTCGAACTGCAGAGTTCTCCAGGTGCCCTTGGTTCGCCAAAATTGAGCACCTTGCTCATAGAGTGGGGCTTGCCTAAACTGCTAGGCTCGCTCGATTTGAGCGGTTCGCCAAAAATAGGAACCTGACTCAAGAGGTTGGGCTCGCCTAAACTGCTAGGCTCGCCCGATTTGAGCGGTTCGCCAAAAATGGAAACCTAGCTCAGGAAGTGGGGCTCGCCTAAACTGTTAGGCTCGCCTGATTTGAGCGGTTCGTCAAAACTGGGAACCTGGCTCAAGAAGATGGGCTCGCCTAAACTGCTAGGCTCACTCGATTTGAGCGGTTCGTCGAAACTGGGAACCTGACTCAAGAGGTTGATTCCTCTCAAGCCTGAATAATAATTCAGGCTGTCGTGGAGGATGAGGGATTGTGCCTCGAGACGAGCGAGAGCTTTTCATCGCCGCTGTTTGGATCTTTTTGAACGAGGAGCATTCATGTCGACGGTAGAGGCGTAGTCTGCGTCGACACGAATGGTTGATTCCTCTTGCACAGGGGTCTGCAAGGATCGTTCATCGACCCATTCAGCAGCCCCTAGACCTGCATTCTCGAATCTCGGCTCATCCTCAACTGGTTTGGGGGGAAAAGAACCCCCTGCCTCGGCTTGGGAAGATCCCTCAGGCTTGGTTACCTTGGCCTCTTGGGGCTGGGCCACCCGCACGACTCTGCAGTCATCGCGAGATGTATTGCCGTCAAAAGAGGACGATTGTAAGTACCCCTCGAACTTGATCACAAGGGACTCAATTGTAGTCCCTGTAGCATCTTCGTCAAACTACGCCACCACCAATTCATCTGAATGAACGGATTCTCCCACTGTGGTCGCCATCTTCTATAGGTGTAAATTTTGATCTCCCGAAAATAGGGATTTCATTTGTATTGATAAGAACAGCTTATTACAAACTAATAAACAAATGTTTACAACAGAAGCGGAGGGAATGCCCTCCTTGTTTAACGTGGGGTCTTCGGTAGCGATAGGACGCCTCCCTCGGTTCTCGCACCGAGTTTGCTTCCCTTGGACTATCCGATCGAAGTTGTTGCTGGAGCTTCAGTACGCAGTAGAAGGTCCGATGTAAGTGGGTTCGAGTCTGCCCGAGAGCCTCAAGTCGGAGAGTTCCGACGAGTCTCTTCACATGAGGGAGCCTTTAGCAAAAGCCAAGATTCAACCTTTAGAAGATTAGCCAGCTTAAGCAGGCAATAGCCAATCCCCCTTTCATGCTGGCTGAAGATGAGTTTTAATAGGCAAGGGATGGCATGTGCCATCCCTTGATTTGTGCGATTTGACCACTAGTAGAGGTGAGGGAGCCAGCTACCCTAACTGTGGGATGTGACCACTTAGGGGGTCTTGTCAACCGTCCTAGCTGTGGGGTGTGACCACTTAGGGGGTCCTGTCAGCCGCCCTATTCTTGCTAGGTGAGGAGCGCCAGGTTTTCTCCCTTGATTTGTGGGATTTGACCACTGATGTAACTGTTCCCATACTCCAAGTGGGCAGTTGATAGTGAGCTGGCGAGTCTGCAGCTTGACTTAGGTCTGCAGGCGATCTTGAGACTGTAGGTAGATTTGCAGGTGCAGGCGAAGCTGGGGACTGAAGGCAGACTTGGGTCTGCAGGCGGATTTGGGACTGCAGGCGAAGCTGGGGACTGCAGGCAGACTTGGGTCTGCAGGCGGATTTGATCGTGCAGGCGAAATTCGAGCTGCAGGCGAGCTCCTGAGCATGGATTGAAGAATAGGCCATAACTTTCAAACCGTAAGTCGGAATTGGACGAATTATATATAAAAATCGCCTATCTCGACGAGACGGAGCCATCCGAACCGAGCCAAAGGCTTCGGTTCGCTTCCTCTGTTTTGCCAAATTCCTTACGGTTTGTGAGATATCTGCGTTTTCCCCCTTTTTATCAGTGTTTTCCCCCTTTTTGCTATTTCGGGCGAGGTTTTAGCAGTTTTGTTCTGAACTTCTCTGATAAGGATTAAAGGCAATTTTTATTGCCTACAGCGCCGACGACCGGACCCGGACCCGGGTCCGGGCCCGGGTCTGGCCCGGGTCTTTTTGGACACCCCTACCTACAACTTTGGTCTTTTGAGTTTTTCCAGATTCTAAATACATCAGTGTGTAAAAGACCCAAACCCTTAACTGGTTACGTGTGAAATTTGTATATTTGTACTCGTATATTCACGTATATACATTGAATTGATCTCAAATCAATTCCTAACATACTCAAACACATAAATATGATATTTATCATCATATAACATATTTATTATTATTTATCATAAAATATTTAAATTTTTAGGGTTTTACATATGGTCACTCATTTTATTAATTCTCATTGTCTAGTTGTTTTAAACTTATATTTGTATTAAATTAAATTATGGATATTTTATCAGGATGTCAAGAAAAAATAATAAAATTGTAGCATACACACCATTAAATGATCTTCAAGTATATGAAAATAATATCATCTTGAAAGGAAGAACCACTCGAATGTGGAAAGGACAAAACATAAATGTTTGACTCTCATCTAGAATTAACTTTATTATCCTTAATAACGAGGTACATTTAACTTTTTATATATATTGATAATTATAATTTTAAATAATATGAATTTTCTTTAATTATGATGTATTTTATTTATTTTTTAACAGAACACTCGTGTACTTGATTTTGCCCATAAGAATGATGCATACAATTGAGAAAATTAATACAAGAAAAATTTAAAAATTTTCAAGCATAAAGATTATTACTGTAAATAAGATGTACAAAATCAATAAGCACTCCGTACAAACATCACAATGTTAGAGGAGGATGACGATGATATAGAAAAAGATACAAATCTAAATTTCTTTCTTACAGAGAGATTGAATCAAGAATCTATTCAAAAGAATATGTTATAGGTAGGTAGGGGTGTCCAAAAAGCCCGCGGCCCGGGCCCGGAGCGCGGCCCGGAGCCTGGCCCGGGCCAAAACCTCGGGCCAAGCCCGGGTCCAGGCCCAAGCCCGGGTTAGCGCAAAGTCACCCGGCCCGAAACAGTACCGGGTCCGGCCCGGCGGCCCAGGCCAGGCCCGTGCAACAACGGTCACCGTATTGATGAAAAAAATCGGGCAACAACGGTCACTGTATGGTGATCGTTGATGAAAAAAACCGGGCAACGATCATAATTTGTGACCGTTGGTGAAAATGATCGGGCCAGGCCGGGCAGGCCCGGCGCCAACGGTCACAATTTGTGACCATTGGCCGGATATGGCCGGCCCGGGCCGGCCCGGCCCGGCCCGGTCATTTTTGACCGTTTTGACCGGGCCGGGCCGTTTTTGACCGTTTTGGCCAGGCCGGGCAGGACCGAGTCGGCCCGGTCCGGACCGGCCAAACGGTGATATTTGGCTATTTGCCCAATTTTCCCCTTAAAACTGTCAAAAACGGCTAGAATATGATGGTTTTTTGGTCATTTGTCTAGGGGGCTGCCTCTATAAATAGAGGGGGGGGGTTTCACTTCTTCTCCTCACACCAAAACTCTTCTACTTCTCTCTAATACTCTTTTATACAATATTATACTCTCTTATAATCTCTTATATTTTCTAATACTTCTATCAAATGGCTTCTGGATCTGATTATGAATAGCAACATCTATCTCCTACCGATCCAGAAATGAGTCCTCTTACAACTACTTCTCCTCCTACCGGTGTTAATCCTGAATCTGATGGCGACGAATCTACTGCACCAAGAGCTCCTAAAAGGCCGAGATCCGATGTGTGAATTTTTTTGAGAAGATAGACGTCACTAAAGATGAACACGGTAGGATCATCTCCCAGAAGGCAAAATGTGTGTTGTGCGGCCAGGTTTTTCAAGCTCATCATAAGAGCGGCACCAACCATCTCAAACGCCATATAGAAAAACACAACAAAGGCTAGAATCTTTAAGGTGATATCCGACAGTCTATGATTTCCCAACTCTCCTTTTCTGGTACCCTCGATAGTTGGAATTATGACGCTGCCCGAGCTAGGAAATGCGTAATCAGGTTTATTGTTCTTAAAAACTTGTCTTTTAAATTAGTAGAAGATGATGAATTTGAAGATTTATTTAGAGATGGTTTTTATCCTGCATTTATAAAATTTTCTCGTCAAACCTGTCAACCTGATATTTAAAATATTATCAGGATGAACAAGGAAAAATAATTTCTTATTTTAAAAATTTTAACTGTAAATTTTCTTTAACTTCGATATTTGGACATCTAGAGTACAAACTGGTTATTTATGTATCACAGCACACTGGATTGATGAAAATTGGCAAATGTTTAAATGAGTTGTTTCTTTTATTACAATTGAAGAGTCACACACTGGTATTAATATTACAAATTTAATAATTGAAGAACTTATGAAACTAGAAATTGATCAAAGAATATTTTCTCTTTCACTAGATAATGCAAGTAATAACAATTCAACTGTTGATTTTATTAAAATAACTCTGTCAATGCCATGTCATGGTGACCTTTTTTATGTTAGATGTATCTGCCATATTTTAAATTTAATTGTTCAAAGTGTATTTTCTGAAATTAAACCCATGATAGAAAATGTTAGAACAATTGCTAATATGCATAATGCTTCTGAAATGAGAATTAAAAAATAGAAACAATATTGTAAAAGAAAAAATTATAAGCCTAGACTAATTCCAAAAGATGTTGACCATAGGTGGAATTCCACATATGCAATGTTAAGTGTAGCAATAGAATACAAAGAAATTATAAATGATTTTATAAATTTTTATGCTTCTAGTTCTAGCTCTAGTAGCACTTATGGAATAAGTGAAGATGAATGGACAATTATATGTAAATTAAATGAGATGTTATAAGTTTTTTATGATGCTACTATGTTATTATCTGGTTGTTATTACCCAACTATTACTTTAGCTGCTTTACAAATTTTAAATATTCAAAAAAAATTTGCCAAATACATATGGATGATATTTTTGGAAATATAATTTTTCAAATAGAGAGCAAATTTGATAAGTATTTTAGGCCTATTCCTCATATTTTTGGTTTGGGGTTCTTATTGATCCATGTTTTAAGGATATTGGTCTTCGAAGTTTGTTACAGTCATTGTATGGTGGACAGATTATAGACTTAGATGATGGTTCCACCCTTACTGCTACTTCTTATCATTTATCTATTAGAAATTATTTTCAAACATTATATGATGAGTATGTAGCTAGACATGGTATAGCTGCACAACAGTCTACAGCTTCAACGCCTTCGGCTTCGAGCACAGGACGAGGTAAAAGTGTAAGTTTTGATAGGTATGCAATGGTAGCTGAACTAACTGATGGATCTGGAATTGATTCAGGATTAGAGGTTTCTGAATTAGATGAATATTTTTCCGCTTCCTTAGTTAAATGTCAAGGAAATGCTTTAGATATTTTGTAATGGTGGAGAGTATATGAATTAGTTCCATATCATATACTTTCCACCATGGTTCGTGACTTACTATCAGTGCAGGTTTCGACGGTAGCTTCGGAATCCACCTTCAGCACAGCAGGACGTTTGATCGACGACCACATGACATGCTTAGATCCGTATACTGTACAAACGATGATGTGCTTATAAGATTGGTGGAGGTACGAGAAGCGAACACAAGGCATCGATCGTATTGCTATAATTGAAGATAAATTTGAAGAGTTAGGACTAGCAGATAGATATAAAGATTAGATAATATTCATCAAATTATAATTTTTATTTCTTAGCTTTAAATTTATAATGAATTATTTCAAAAAAAAGTTACAAATGATAGTGATATGGGGTGAGTAGGTGCCAACCTAGTTGGGATTTACTCATCTATTATGATGTGATGAATTTCAAAATAAATTTATAATTGTAAAGGATTTACTGATTATTAATAAAGAAATTTTTTTATCATCTTTTATTTTTATAATTTTTTGTACTTGTAATTTATATCATTTCAAGTTATTAGAAAAATTTATGTCATATTCTGTATTTTTTATGTATATTTTATAATTTATTGTTTTTTTAAAATTTAAAAAAATTTAAAATTTAGGAAAAAAAAATCGGGCCGACCCAGAGCCCGGCCTGCTCAAGCCTGGGTCCGGGCTTCGGTTTTGTCCGGCTCAGGCCCGATTTTTCGGGCTGGGCCGGGCCGGGCCGGCACAGATGGATACCCCTATAGGTAGGTATTAATTTTATATTCCTTATAGGTGACGCCCTTGGGTTCACACAAGGCTGCAGTCCGAGGTGAAATCAGGAATGTCAAACCTGCTATGCACCACACCGTGTAATAACATGTTTCACCATCACAATTACTATCTCTCTACTAGAGTCAACAACAGTTGTAGGTACAAAAGCAAGTAAAAGATAATACAAGAGATATATGATGAAATAATAGAGATAAAAATGATATTTCATCATCCAATATACAAAAATATAAAGTGAATATCTGAAATAACTAGTCTGGAGATCTCAACAAGTCTCAAATACAGAATATCTGATAAAAGGAAATAAGGCACACAGCCTTTACAACGTTTAGAACATAACTCTCAAATGTCTAAACAAAATGTCTACAGTGGAGCTCCATAAATAAAATAAAACTACAAATGAAAGATGTATGCTAATAAGTATCGCCATCAACATGCGACTCTCCGTGCACCTGGCTCGTTACCTGAAATAGGAGGGGACAACAAGCGTCAAAACGCTAGCGACCAACATCACAACCAACCCCAAGGGAGAGGGCTTGTTGCATATCAAAAATACAGTTAATACATATATACATGAAATCATTGATCCTAACAATAAGAGGATTTTAGTATTTAGGAAATTACAACACGAGCATAGGTACGTCAAGCAAAATAATCCAAACAAGGAAACCCTCATGTATATACCTTGTATCTCAAATTGTAAATCCCTAAAATACCAAACCCAAGATCTAATACAGAAACAATAATATAAAGAAGACTAACCCATCTCAGAACTCGAATACCATATCATGTCAAAACCCACATAACTGTCACGTCCAGCCTATGTAAGTGTAAGTGTCACACTCAAGGTTTAAATAGGTATCCAACACATGGACTAAGACTAGGTATAGTGGATGCCCAACACATGGACTGCATATATAAATTGTCCAACACATGGACTAAACGATGAATGTCCAACACATGGACTAAATATAATGAATGTCCAACACATGGACTGCACATAATAATTGCCCAACACATGGACTGAATGAAATGTGTAGAATATCGATGAGATATATGAAAAAGATGCATATACACTAATTTCACATGTGTCTCGGTGTGCAAGTCTAAACTCATGTCCGCAAGCCATCTCACATATGAAGATACATAATAAACAATAATTTCTAACGCCAAATATTCGAGGCGACTCCTCATTCACATTAAAGCACACAACAAAAGTAAACATGCACAAACTGTGCCGGCGATCAATCGAAATAGGCAGAAACCCTTCACGTCTACTTCGAAACAGATCTAGAAGTGACATCATTATTTTCCAAGCATAATACTATTGATATCAACATATATGAAACAACATGAAATAAAATATTAGCATGTAAATATATCGTCGAAACCCTAAATATTTATATACACATGTTTATACATTTTAAAAGCAAAAATATATGATTTAATTCATGATTAATAAATTTCAGATCTGAAATTTATCAAGGTTACCGTTGTAATCAATTAGAAAATTATGATAATGTATACTCACTTCATAAGTTATAAAGATCTATCTTTTGTACACTAAAAATACGTTTTAGGCTCAAAAAATCCAAATAAAACTTAATAAAACATGCAAAATAAAAGGGTACAGAGTTGGGTGATATGTTACTCACCTCAGATGCTAAAAAACTCCTGCCACGTGAAAGAGAACCAATCCCCTTCGCTGCACTGCACAAAACCCGCTGAAAAATCCTCCAAAATCCCTCAAAATTGCCAAAGAAAAGAACTAAGGTTTGAGAGAGGTGAAAAGGGGCTGCTAGGGTTTGGAACACAAGAGAAAAGAGGTGTTTTTCATATTTAAACATGTGTATATATGACAGCAAACCCAAAAAACTACAGTCCAAAACCCGAAACCCGAAACTGGAAAACCCAGTCTGACTAGAAATATACTCTTTAGTATTTTGGCTGTAACTTTCGTATATGACCTCAGAATGAGGTGATTAAAGATTTGTTAGAAAGCTGCTGAAGATATATACAACTTTGGTATTTTAAGTTTTTCCATATTCACAACATATCAGTGTGTAAAATAAAAAATCTCTCCACTGGTCATAAATTTTTAGATTTATACATCGAGCATGATTTGTGCATTTGCTCTTATATATATACATATATACATTGAATTGATCTCAAATCAATTCCGAGCATACTCAAACATCATAATATATTATTTATAAATATATAACATATTTATTATTATTTATCACAAAATATTCAAATTTTTGGGGTTTTACATTCTTCCCCCCTTAAAAGAATTTCGTCCTCGAAATTCAGAAATCATACTTAACTGAAAGATAGTATTAGAAAGCATGTCGAGGGTGAAATCCAACCCGCACATACACCTCTCGTAATATTAAACTCTTGATAAGCGTATAGGAATATTTATACTTAACAATCCAGAATGACTATATTCTCACTCATATTCTCACTCAACCCTTAATCAAATGGAACTAGTACGCCGAGCGGAAAATCCAAACAAGGAACCCCCCATATATATACCATATGTTCCAAAAGATTAAGAATTAAATAGAAATATTCTCATTCTAGCGTTAAATCTAAATATAACCATACAAATAATTACACGCATAAATCAATCCACTTCCTCAATAGGTGCAGGTAGTCGCGTTGCATAACATCTTCGCGCTCCCGAGAATCATCCTTGATGTCTACACTTAACCATCTAAAATGTAAATACCCCCACTTAACCCCTAACTAAATGAAACGAGTACATCGAGCAAAAAATCCAAACAAGGAACCTCTCATATATATACCATGTGTTCCGAGTATTTAGGAGTTAAGTGTTAATACACTCATTTTAGTGTTAAGTATAAACATCACCATACATGTAATCCATAAGTCATATATAAGTTATACAAAAATTAAATTTACCAGTTCAAACATGTGTGGGCAGTCGCGACGCATGTCCTCTTCGCGCTCCTAATAAATCTCCTCAACGCCTCTTCGGTTCCACTGAACTTTCACTAAAGGAATTAACTTGTTTCTAAGTCTCTTGTCCTCTCTAGCAAGTATACCAACTGGAATATCAATAGTAGTCAAATCATCCGGAATCTTAATCTCTGGTGCAACCAACACTCGCTGTTGCTCCTCATCATGTAAGTGCTTCTTGATCATAGAAACATGAAATACATTGTGTATACTACATCGATGCTGGAAGATCTAGTCTGTATGACACGGCTCCAATACGCTCCAAAATCTGGAAAGGTCCAATATACCTCGGTGCAAGCTTTCCCCGCCTTCCAAACCGTTGAATGCTTTTCATGGGCGATAACCTTCAGCATAACTGAATCTCCAACCTGAAACTCCAAAGGTCTTCATCTCTTATCTGCATAGCTCTTTTGCCGACTCTGAGCGGCTAGAATCCGCTCTCTGATCAATGCTACCTTTTCAGTGGTCTGCCTCACAAGTTCTGGCCCAAGCATCAAGCTATCCTCCGGTTCTGCCCAACATATCGGTGATCTACAAGGTCTCCCGTATAATGCTTCGTACGGGGCCATACCGATGGTCGCTTGATAACTATTGTTATAAGCGAACTCTATCAGTGGAATATGATCCTCTCAGCTGCCCTGAAAGTTAATGACACAAGCCCGCAATATGTCTTCCAACACTTGATTTACTCTCTCCGTCTGACCATCCGTCTGACCATCCGTCTGCAGGTGGAATACACTGCTATATGATAGTCTGCTGCTAAAAAAATCCTGGAAACTCATCCAGAAGTGCGAAGTGAACACTGAACCTCGATCCGATACAATCGTGTCCAGAACTCCATGAAGTCGAACTATTTCCCGAACAAATATCCTCGCATACATCTCAGCTATGTATGTAGTCTTCATTGGAACGAAATGTGCTGACTTCGTCAACCGGTCCACTATCGCCCAAACAGAATCATTCCCCTTCCTCGACTTTGGAAACCCTATAATGAAGTCCATAGAAATATTCGCCCACTTCCACTCTGGGATGAGTAAAGGCTAAAGTGTTTCTGCCAGCCTCTGATGTTCTGCCTTCACCTGTTGATAGGTAAAACACTTAACCACATACTCTGCAATCTCTCTACGCATACCACTCCACCAGAAGTGTCTCTTCAGGTCCTTGTACATCTTAGTAGTCCCTGGATGTATTGTGTACCGAGTACGATGTGCTTCATCAAATAACTCCCTCTTCAGCTCAGCACTGGATGGCATAACCAGCCTACCCTTCATCCGTAGACCTCCATCTACTCTAATGGTCCAATCAGCCTTAGGCTCTTTGGTAATCTCCTCCTTTCGGATTTGAATCCAAGAGTCTTCCAACTGAGCTCTGACAACTCTGATACTCCAAGATGGCTGCACTGATACAGCTCCCATAAATGCACTGGTTCTACAAATCTCAGGTCTAAAATCAAACTGGATAAGAGTAAGAAGATCTCGATATAATGAGCATCTCAAAGTCGAAACCCGATGTCGACGCTTCCTGCTTAAAGCATCTGCTACGACGTTCGCCTTCCCCGGATGATACTGAATCGCGAACTCGTAATCCTTGATAAGCTCAATCCACCTCCTCTGTCTCTGGTTGAGCTCCTTCTGAGATAAGAGATACTTCAGACTCTGATGGTCTGTGAACAACTCAAACTGCACTCCATACAAGTAGTGCCTCCATGACTTCAGTGTAAATACCACTGCTGCTAACTCTAAGTCATGAGAGGGATAGTTCTGCTCATATACCCTCAACTGTCGTGAAATATATGCTACCACCCTCTGAGTCTGCATCAAGACGCCTCCTAAACCTGCCAATGATGCATCTGTGTAGACCGTAAATGTCCTGTCGCTGCTCAAAATAGTCAAAACTGGCGCTGTAGTCAGCTTAGTCTTCAAGGTATCAAAGGCATTCTGGCACTCCACGCTCTAAATAAACTGTACACCCTTCTTTGTAAGGTGTGTAAGCGGCGTCGAAATCTTTGAGAAGTCCTGGATGAACTTCCTATAATAGCCGGCTAAACCTAAAAAGCTACGAATCTCTGTCACCGTCTTTGGCGGTTCCCAATCAAGAATTGCTATAACCTTAGCCGGATCTACTGCTATGCACTCTCTACTGATGACGTGGCCTAGAAATCTGACTTCTGAAAGCCAAAATTCGTACTTGCTGAACTTGGCATATAACTGATGCTCTCGCAGGGTCTGCAAAGCTAACCGTTGATGCTGCTCATGATCTACCTCCGATCTCGAATAAATGAGGATGTCATCGATAAAAACAATTACAAACTAGTTCAAGAAGGGATGAAAAACCCGGTTCATCAAATTCATGAATACTGCGGGTGCATTGGTTAACCCAAACGGCATGACCATAAACTCGAAAGATCTATATCGAGTCAGAAAAGCGGTCTTGGGAACATCCATCTCCTGAACCTGCAACTGATGATAACCAGAACGAAGATCAATCTTCGAGAAATACTACACTCTATGTAACTGGTCGAACAAGTCCTCAATCCTAGGTAATGGGTACCTATTCCGGATAGTGACCTTGTTCAACTATCTATAATCAATACACAAACGCATACTGTCGTCCTTCTTCTTCACAAAGAGAATCGGCACTCCCCATGGAGACTAACTCCGATGAATAAAACCCTAAGCTAATAACTCGTCCAAATGGGTCTGAAGCTCCCTCATCTTAGCTGGTGCTATACGATAGGGTGCGCGGGATATCGGGGTTGTGCCCGGCTGCAACTTAATACAAAACTCAACCTCTCTCACAGGAGGTAACCCAGGTATGTACTGAAAGACATCCTGATACTCTAAGATAACTCTAGTCTCCAATAAATCAATACTCTGATCTCATCGCATCATCTCCTCGATGTACGCCAGAAACAACTCCACAAAACGGTTGCCCTGAGGTGGCTACAATCATCTCGGACCCATCGGACGCTCGCAAATTGACTATCTTCACAAAGCAATCAATACTAATGTGGTAGGAAGATAATCAATCCATACCAAGGATAACATCAAACTCGGATATATGCAGCACTATCAAATCGATAACGAACTTCGACTCATCTAAACTAACGGTATAGCTCCTACAAATGCTCTTCAGAAGCGATACCTCACCTAAAGGGGTGGAAACTGATAAAGGGGGTGTCTAGAGGCTGAGCTATGAGCTGGAGTCTAGACATAAAAGCATATGAAATAAAGGAATGCGAAGCTCTCGAATCGAAGAGAATACGGGCGGGAAAGGAATTCACAAGGAACGTACCCTCCACTACGGCTCTGCTAGCCCCATGATCACGCGGAACTACCGCATACACTCTGCCTATAGCTGAAGACTGCTCTATTACTGGTGCTGGAGAATACGAGACTATCTGCCCTAGAGGAACCTCCTGAACTGCGTGAACCTATCCCTTAATCTTTTGAGCTCCTGGCGGTACCTCAAGCCTCATCTGCTGGCCCTGACATCTGCCCTGAAGTCACTGCTGCTGCTGATTCGGACCCTTTCCCTGCTAAGCTCCTACTGGTGCGCTACGGTACTCCGATGCCTTGTGTCCGACCTTGCGACAGTTATAGCAAACCCCCTAAAACTTACGCTGCTGATGCGCTCTCTGATCCTGCTGGGGTCCCTTCTTATGAGGGCCCTGATGCTGCTGCTGAGGTCAAAAAAGGTCTCTTGTTCTTATCCTTATCCCCGGTCTGTCCTGTCTTAGCTTTCCCTTCCTTATCTTTCTGAAACATGGCCGTCTCAATTTCCTGTGAAGTGGCGACCTCAGCTACCTCTCGTACCGATAAAACTTCTTCGAGATGAGGTATCGACGAAGATTGGGGCGAAGTCCTGCTAGAAACATCTGAGCCTGACGCTCTCCTGTCTGCCACATACCCGTGAAGTGCAGCAACTCCATAAACTTGCTCTCAAAGTCAGCTACTGTCATGTCCCCCTGAGTCAATCGGGACAACTCAAGCTCCTACTTAGTCCGTGCTGCAGAAGAAATGTATTGCCCGTCAAAGAAATATACGAAATCCTCCCATGTGAGGGTCATCCTATGCTCTGGAGTAAACTGGAGTCGGTACCATCTCCTAGTGTTTCCCTTTAGACTGTAAGATGCCAGACTCTACTTCTAAACTGAGGGTCCACATTGAGTATGTCAAGTACATTACTAGCATCCCCCTTCCACTTATGGGCTACAAGAGGGTCTGATGACCCTTGGAACTCCGGTACCCTCATCTTATAGTACCTCTCTACCATACGGAGCCAAGCCTCCTGCTCTGTGGCTCTATCCGAGACTGCTGGTGGAATAGCTGTAGGTGTGATCTCTGGGGATCTCTCTCTGATGGGAACGACTGGTATCCCCTACGACTGAGCTACCGGTGGTGGTGGTGGCGTGATATGATTCGCCACAAGCTCCTCAATTGCTATCATCCTAGCTATAAGGGGAGCCATGATATCTACTAGGTACTGGGATGCCTGCTATGGCTCAGCTGGTGCCTGTTGTGGCTCGGGTTAAGCTTGTTGTGGCTCAGATGGAGCTTGCTGTGACTCTGCATGTCCAGCTCTCCGAGTACGAGGTCTACCGCGTCCTGCCATCTCTGATAATAAGAAATAAGAGTTCATGAGTCAAAATGGACATATATATATATATATATATATATACACATACATACATACATAATGTATCACAATACGATTTTCACAACATTTAGTATTCACACAAATACTTAAATTTACACAAAATGGTTGTCATAAAAAAATATTCTCAAAATTTTAAGATATACGCATATATCGTCCTCACTCATACTAGGAAATCATTAGCGGACTCTATACATGAATCCTAAGAAAATCTATCCTAGCTCCACGACTCGACACAGGATGATCCTAAGGATGCTGGAACTAGAGCTCTGATACTAACTGTGATGCCCCTGGGTTCACACAAGGCTGCAGTCCGAGGTGAAACCAGGAATGTCAAACATGTCATATACCATACCGTACAATAACATGTTTCACCATCATAATTACTATCTCTCTAGTAGAGTCAACAATAGGTGTAGGTACAAAAGCAAGTAAAAGATCTATTTTTAATCAATTAGAAAATTATAATAATGTATTCTCACTTCATAAGTTATAAAGATCTATTTTTTTGTACACTAAAAATACGTTTTAGGCTCAAAAAATCCGAATAAAACTTAATAAAACGTGCAAAATAAAAGAGTGCAGAGTTGGATGAGATATTACTCGCCTCAGATGCTGAAAAACTTCTGCCACATGAAAGAGAACCAATCCCCTTCGCTATACTGCACAAAACCCGCTGAAAAATCCTCCGAAATCCCTCAAAATCGCTAAAGAAAAGAACTAGGGTTTGAGAGAGGAAAAAAGGGGCTGCTAGAGTTTGGAACATAGGAGAAAAGAGATTTTTTTCGTATTTAAACATATGTATATATGACAGCAAACCCGAAAAACTACAGCCCAAAACCCGAAACCCGAAACTAGAAAACCTAGTCTGACTAGAAACATACTCTTCGGTATTTTGGCTGTAACTTTCGTATCTGACCTCGGAATAAGGTGATTAAAGATCTGTTGGAAATCTAATGGAGATATATACAACTTTGGTCTTTTAAGTTTTTCCATATTCACAACGTATCAGTATGTAAAATATAAAATCTCTCCACTGGTCATAAATTTCCAGATTTATACATCGAGCATGATTTGTGCATTTGCTCTTATATATATATATATATATATATATATATATATATATATATATATATATATACACATTGAATTGATCTCAAATCAATTCCTAGCATACTCAAAATATGTTATTTATAAATATATAACATATTTATTATTATTTATCACAAAATATTTAAATTTTTAGGGTTTTACAATAGGTTAATATGTATATCAAATTATACTAAATTTTAATTACTTTCTTATATAGATGTGATTGAAATAGTTGATGAAATTTACACCATTGATAGCATGGACAGAAATGAAAAAAGTTTTGTTTACAAGCTTTATCATGCATGATAATGAGTAAGTTATAATTTTATTATTGTTTATATAAAATATACGTAAATATTTTTTATAAAAATAAATAGTAAATTTATATTTTATTCTTTTATAAGGTTCAACATCATAGCTATCACTTTGTGGGAAGATTTAGTATGTGCTCCGGAGAAAAAATTAAAACGAAAGAATCAAAGCTTAATGGTTATTATTGTGATCGGTTTGTTGTACTCTAGATTTAGATATGTATATATAAACACACACATGCAATATGATAATTTATATTTGTATGTCTAATTATAGACTTGCAATAATTAAAGAAATACAAAACATTATATATTTTCTAAATTATTATATTCTTGTTCATTTTCTTTTCGCAGTGAAAGGAATGGCAAGAATTTCATTCACGTATGCCACAAAGTTTTATATAAACTTTGTAGGCATCAAAAATTGCCGATAGGTCCCCGCACACAGCTCAGTGTTAACGAGCGACGATTGAACGTCACCACCCAGTTCACAAGAGCTCAAATGACGCCGGTGAGCGACTGAAGCAAACCGACGGACTAGTGAGCCGACAGAATCTCAGAACAACGGGGATACGGACTGACCGATAACCCCGTGATCACTGCAATCGGACCAACGCCCGCTGGGCCTCGATCACCCCACAGATAATCCAACCATCAGGGCCTATAGAGCCCGCCGTCACGATTCCAACGCATCCGAAATCACTCAAATCCGAGTTCGGACGAAAAGTCAACGGCAAGTCAACAGCGGGACAACGGCACGGCCCCGGGCTGAACCGGGGACACCCAAACCTGTCTTGGCTGGCTCGAGACACCCCCAAGGGGTTGTCTCGGCCAATGGCCAAGACACCCCCCCAGGGGTGTCTCGGCCACAGCCGAGACACCCCCATGGGGGTGTCTCGGCCATAGCCGAGACACCCCACATGGGGTGTCTCGGCCAAGGCCGAGACACCCCCTAGGGGGTGTCTCCAAGGTGGTTTCCCCCCCCCTTCTCTCATTTGCCTATAAATAGAGGCCCCTAGCCTCCATTCTCTTGGCTCGGAATTCAAGGCTGAATTATCTTAGCCAAGGATTCCTCTTGTGTGAAGCGGCGAAGCCCTGCCGGAGCGAGGAGTCAGAGTTTTCAAGAGAGCAGCGAAGCCCTGCCGGATCGAGGAGTCTGCACCATCATTCACCCTTTTTCCTTAGTGTTGCTCCTTTGCGGTGACACTAAGAAGAGCTATTATCTCGTTTTAGCCGAGATATACGCTTATGACCTCTAGATCTTGCGCGGATCGACGAGGTTCTGTTTCTATATCCTACGCGGATAGACGAAACTCTGCCGGATTCTACCGGAAAGGATCTTGAAGAGTCGGCGGTCCACGGATATCAACATCCCCGTCACAGGCCAACAACCCACGCAAGCGAGACCGCACCAAACCGGGCTCTCGTGTTTATTTTCGAGAGAGTTGTAATCATTTGTTTTCATTTTGTTTGTAACAGATTTCAATCAATGAAAACAGCAACTTTCGACGGAAACAAACTTGAGTGATAATAAGGATGTTGTTCAAACTCAAAAGTATTTATAATTTTTGTAAAACAATATAATTCCATTTTCATAAAATTTATTTAAAATTATAAGAAATACCATTATAAGTAATTATTTTACTTATCTTTTTTCTTAGTTCTATTGACTCAATACAAAATTTTTAAGACTGTAACAAGATAGCTATGTTAGGTCTCATATTTATGAGCCTATTGTCTAATCTAGTTTTGATGATTAATAAATAATTCCTAATAATATTTTTTAGTATTTATGTTTCCTCCAACATGCATCCAGGTCGGAGGTTGGTTGGAATTAGCTTAACGATGATATCCTATTGAAGGTTGGAGGAAATCAGAATGAAGCCATCACAATTCAACTCAAAGACAATATCATGCTTCATCCTTGCTACCAAGATCGAGTTAAATGAAGATTTTTATCTTGGGTTATTAGTTTAGATTTGTAATTTATGATTTTATACTTAAAGCTCAAAACATACATGTACACATTATTTCAATTTATCGTATCATACATCTATTTAAGAATATATTGTGTTTTTGGATTATCAACTTAATGATATTATTTTACATTTTTTTAAAGTCTATTAATCTATTTAAAAGTATCTCAAAACTTATTTGAAGAAATTTAATCAAAAATCAAATACTTAACAAACTCGTATTTTTGACCGCTTTGTAAAACAGTGAGTTTTCATAAATGCGAAGTGATATTTTAGAATTTTTTTCTCTAACATGTTTATTTTTATATGTATAAACATTGTCCCTAATTTTACTAATTTTTGGAGTTGTTTTACTATTTTAAATCGAATTTAGAAAATTAGCTTTTCAAAATTCAGGTTCCTGTGAATAGTATTTTAAGTCGACTGATACAATTTATAAGTCGACCAACTACATGTTATCAGTCGACCGATAGAAAATATCAGTCAACCAACCAGTGCAGTTTTTATAGCTTGAGTTTTACAGACTTATCAGTTGACCGATTACTTTCATCAATCAACCGATCAACGGTCAAATTACTGTAACGGCTAGTTTTCTGTTTCTTGTTGTTCGAGAGGCTATAAAAAGCCCTCAAGACTCATTTTCTTTTTGTGGATGTTTAACTAAGTTTTTGGAAGTTTGTTTCAAGATTTTGAGTGTGTTTTGTTTATGCAAAAGAGTTTTACAAGAGAAGGATCTCAATTTTATTTGAGGCGTTCATCCTCAATCTTTACATCTCTGGTTTTTGGAGAAGTTTTTTTAAACTCTTCCTCTATCTTAATCTTTATTTTGATTCTTATATATACAAGCTAGATTTACTTGAGTTTAATTTCTTTTTACTCATTGTTTACACACATAACCACTTGAACTTAAGTATTTCACATATTATATATTTGGGTTGTGAGTGATTCATTAAAAGAGCTTACATTTCGTTCTCATTTGTATTGGAGAACAAATCCTTTATTTGCACTTATTGTTGAAACACATTGTAATACACAAGAACACTTAGATGAGTGGTTGGCGAGAGATCGAGGATAATTCTAAGAGGAGTGGGTTGGTAGTAAAGCCGGGAGAGGTGGTAAATCCAAACACTTGAGGAAGATAACACTGGTAGTCTAACACTTAGAAGAGTGTGTCTTGTCGGATTGACAATCGTGTATATTATAAAAGTTTTTGATGAACTTTGGAAACCGATTGTGTAGTTATTCTAATATAGTGAAGAATCTCCTCGAGGTGAGGAGCGGAGACGTAAGTTGTGGGCTGACCGAACTCCGTGATCATATCTTTGTGTTTTTGTATGGCTAGCTTTGGCATATTTTTCTAATTCTTATTCTTATATCACCTATTATCTTATAGTTTATATCACTTTATCTCATTGCTTATCATTGCATATATTTCTTGTATATTATTTTGCTAGGATATTGCATTATAAATTTTAATTTGGCATCGTAATCGGATTAGATTATCAATTACCCTATTCACCCCCCCCCCCCTCTAGGGTACTTTCACGCTAAGCACACTAGTCAAGTTTGAAATCGGCAATGGTACTATTGATAATATTTTTGAAGTAAAGAAATTGAATGATGATGATGTAAGTGAATTTTAATTTATTTTAGTATTGAATTATTTGCTAAATTTTATATATATATTCAATTATTGTTTTTTAACATTATATGAATATAAGAAACATGATACAATGATAAGAGGTGTCTTATTATTACACAATATACTTAGTACATTTCATTTAAATAGCTAAAATAATGTATAAAAAATTTAAATTAAACTTAAATTATAATGCAATGACTATATATAATATATTACATAAATTTCAAAGGTTAATTCTTTAATTCATTTATCATGCACTTTATTTTTTTGTTGGTTTTTTTTATAATTCACTTGATGATGAATATATCGTTCATCTATACTATTTTTAGGAGAATATTTCTTTTACAATGCTCAAATCATGGAAATTGAGGAGATGTCAGGTTAGCGATATCCTTCTCATTATGATTGCAATAACAAGTTGAAAGAGAATAATTGGGTTCTTTATTGCAATCGTCATAAAAAGTAAATCAAATATGTAAAAGAAAGGTAAATAGGATATTATGATTTTTGTAAATGTAAATTATCTATAGTTTTAAAAAATTAAATTGAATAATTAATAGATAACGTGAATATGTATCTAACTTTAGGTACAAATTTATCTTACAAGTCACGAATGGAATAGGCATCACTACATTTATAGTATTCTGGATATTCTTCATTTGATGAAAATTAGTACTTCAGAATTCACAACTTCACAAGGTTTCGTAAATTATATTAAAATTGAATTAAAGTTTTAATATATTTTCAATTTAATAAATGATATTGAAAATTATTTTTATATTTGTTTAAACATGATGCATAAAATAAGGAGATTCCATTTGCTATCAAGAGATCAATCACTAAAAAATATGAGTTTCTATGTTAAGGTTATAGAGTTTAACACAAGTAAATGTATTGAAGATTACACGGTTATTAAAATCATTAATGATGATATAGACAATGAAAAACTCAACGGGCTGTTACTTCTAACTGATGGAAAGATAATATTTCGATAATATTATTAATAACATTATATTCCATAATTTTATGCAATGCATTTATTGTTCTAATACTAAATTTATTTTTATCAAATGATGAAAAAACACTTGATATGATATTGGTTGATAGTGATGATAGTCAATCAATTGGATATATTCTAGACTTATCAAAAAGTCTGGAAATACTTCTGGTAAAAAATTTAAGAAGAAGGTTTTTGCTAAATTTAATATTAGTTCCATTATTTCAAAAATTAAATAATATTCATGTTATTCCAAGGCAAATGTATTACTATCACAAGAGGAGAAACCAATTGAATTGAATTAGGATGGTACCATTAATAATCAATTTGTTAAATTAAATATAAACTTATCCACACTGATATTCACCACTAATAGCAAAGACAAAAAGAAGATTTTATATGTAACACTTATTGCTACGCTTAACTCTTATGCATTTAAAACCCCATCTACAACAAGTAGAAAATTAAGGATACAATCAGTTTGGTTTATTTATATATTAATTAATTTTCACATATAATTCTTTAATATTAAATTTACTAAATAAACATGTTTTTTATTTTGTAGAAATGGACAAAGAATTAGCTCTTTCAACTTTGCAGAAGAGGATTAATATGGAGAAAAAATAATTAAAAATTGTTAGAGATTTTCTTAATGTTTTGCTTATTACATCATATGATTGGTTAATTGATTGAGAACTTTTTGATGATGCATTATTTACGAATAATATTTTTTAAACATTAAATTATCTTATATCTTAATTTCATTCAAGTTGCATTTAGGTTTATTTTGATTATCTTCATTTTATTTATTTATTTTAAAAAATTAGTTTAAATGGTCTTAATTTTAAGTTACAACTTTATATAAGTCATTTAATATTATTATTTCTAGACGGGGACATGTTCTCTAACCTTAATAGGGGTGGGGGAGGTGGGGTTTGTGTGCTTCGAAGAGGGTTGAGTCATTATATCTTTAAAATTATAGTCGGATAAGAGTGATTGAAACACGATAAAATATAGATAAGTTACAATAAGACCATGCTTGGTATGGACTAAAATATTGGTTTGGTATTTGATTAAACATCTAATATCTAATCCAATACTATAATATATTGATATGTGCATCTGATGTATAAAAAATCGTGGAGAGGAATCCTAATATAAATGTTGACCTCTTGTTATAGTCTAGAAATAACATATAAATTATTATAATAATGTTGTTAACTATTGCAATATATTTATCATAGTCTAGAAATAACATATAAATTATTATAATAAGTATTTGGATATGAAGTAATTCTAAGCATGCAGGATTCCAAGTGGTGTGGGAAGCTATTACATTTACTATTGACAATGGATGTGGGAAAGTAATTTTTGAAGAAGATGTGGCTATGGTAATTAGATATATCCATAACGAGGTGCAGCAACACTCGATTTTCAAACATTTTATGGATGATATTCAGCAATGTTGCATATGACTCGAGGAATGAGATTTTCAGGTAGTTCGTCAATTGGAGAATATAAAGACTCATGTGTTGGTTCGAAAAGCTAAGGAAATTAATAATTTTGTGGTTTTGCTTGAAGACCCACCATCACTTTTACATAATGTTTTACAGTCTGATAAGAATCAGCGTTAATCCATATTTTTTTGTTGTGCTTCTGGTCTTCAATTTAGTTTTGATGTGTCTTAATATTTTTTTCATGAAAAAACTATTATAATATAATAATTAAATCATAGCTAATAAAGTAATTTATGACATCTTCCCTTCTAGACCTACTAATAATGCATTTAATATGAATTTAGTGAGAAAATGAACCCATAATTAAAGCATTCATGTGTATTCTCTTATTGACTAATTAAATTCTCTTTATTAATTATGCACTTATTATTTCATGACTAATCTACTTCCATAAAGTAATTATTATTTCACGACTAATCTACTTCCATAAACATTGCACTTAGACAAGAATTGCATAATATTATGCCATATATGGATACTCAAATGCACAAAAGAAAACACTAAAATAATCAAAAGAAAACAATTGGAGAAAGTGAGGAATTTGATAGTGGAGTCAGTTCCTCGATTATAGTAACTTAGATACATCGCAGTCAATAAGATTTCATAGATGATAATTAAGAGAGGAGACTGTATTATTTTTTGGAAGAAATGAACAGATCTGCAGTCGATTTTACTACCAATTTACGAATAAAACATCAATCTATTAGTTATACATGTTGTGACGCCCCTGGGTTCACACAAGGCTGCAGTCCAAGGTAAAACCAAGAATGTCAAACCTGTCATGCACCACACCGTGTAATAACATATTTTACCATCACAATTACTATCTCTCTAGTAGAGTCAATAAAAGGTGTATGTACAAAAAGCAAGTAAAAGATAATACCGAAATCAACAGATGAAATAATAAAGATCAAATTAATATTCCATCATCTAGCATACTGAAGTACAAGTCAATGTCTGAAATAAATAAACTGAAGTACTCAACAAGTCTCGAATACAAAATGTCTGACAAGAAATATTAAGGCACACAGCCTTCACAATTTCTAGAATAAAACTCTCAAATGTCTAAACAAAAGTCTACAGTGGAGCTCAAAAGAAAATATAGCTAAACAGACAGCTGAAGCTAAAATACATCGCTATCAACCTGTGACTCTCCGGACTTCTGGCTCGTTACCTGAAAGGGGGAGGGACAACGAGCATCAAAGCGCTAGCGAGCAGCATCACAACCAACCCCAAGGGAAAGAGCTTGTTGTATACAGAAAATACAGTTAATACATATATATGAAATCACTGATCCTATTTAGGTCATTACAACGTGAGCATAAGTACGTTGAGCGAAATAATCCAAATAAGAAAACCCTCATGTATATACCATGTAGCTCAAATTGTAATTTACCTACATATAAGAGGATTTTAGTATTTAGGAAATTACAACACGAGCATAGGTACGTCGAGCGAAATAATCCAAACAAGGAAACCCTCATGTATATACATTGTATCTCAAATTGTAAATCCCTAAATACCAAACCCAAAATCTAATGCAAGCACAATAATAAAAGAAGACAAATTCATCTCAGAACTTAATTACGGTGTCATGTCACAATTCATATATAAGTGTCGTGTCCAGTCTATACAGGTATAAGTGTCAACTCAAGGTCTAAACTAATGTCCAACACATGGACAAATAGGTAAATATCTAATACGAGGACTGAAATAGATTATAGTCCAACACGAGGACTTCAATGGATTATAGTCCAACACGAGGACTGAACAAACTGTGCAAGTATCGATGAGATAGGTGGAAAGATATACCTATACGAAATTTCACACGTGCCTCGGTGTGTAAACTTAAACTCGTGTCCGCATGTCTTCTCACATGTAAAGATACAAGTTAAACAATAATTCTAATACCCATTATTCGAGGAGACTCCTCGTTCATATTAAAGCACACAACATCAATAAACAAGCATAAATAGTTTCAGTTAAACTGAAATAACTCAAACAGATACAAACTGAGGAAAACTAAAAATCTCCTCATCAGTCGACTCATGAGTCGACTAGGATTGATCGACTCATTGGTCGACCAGACAAAACACAAAACTAGAATTTTCCCATCAGTCGACTCATTGGTCGACTCATCAGTCGACTCATGAGTCGACTCATTGGTCGACTGAGCAGAAAATCCTCAGTTTTCTGCTTACGATGATTATCTGTAAAATTGATAAACTAAAGTTCTTTTTGTCATATCAAGCAACATATTTCTGATTCTAACACATATGTATCAACAGAAACGAGATATTTATACATGTTTAAAAACGTATTGAAAACATTAAATCACATGAAACCCACGATTAAAACTAATTCCAGATCTGGATCTACATTACAAAAACTTTGGTGAGCTTTTTACTAACTGAAAAGTATAGATCTTGCAGCTTATAATGTAAAGCATCTATTTTTATGCACAAAAACACGTTTTAGGCTCAAAAATCCGAAATAAAAACTCAAAGAAACTATACAAACAGTGGGTGAGGGCTGGGCGAGATGTTACTCGCCTCTGATATGATGCACAAACTCCTGGATCTGCTAAA
The DNA here is from genome assembly GCA_022839385.1 of Asparagus kiusianus. NCBI lineage: Eukaryota > Viridiplantae > Streptophyta > Magnoliopsida > Asparagales > Asparagaceae > Asparagus > Asparagus kiusianus. Next base: position 374,627 of record BQKN01064953.1, on the reverse strand, counting down.
GCACGATCTCCTCCGCTGCACTGCATGAAATCCCATGCAAACTCCTTCGAAAATCCTCCAAAAATTGCCACAAACGAACTAAGGTTTGAGGGGAGAGAGGGGCTAGGGTTTTTCTTTGGGATCTGATGAGTTTTGGGTTTGATTTCGGGTAGGAGAGATTTTATGTAAGCGGTCAAACCCGAAACAAAACCAAACCAAACCCGCAAAAGAAAAGAAAAACTAGAAATCAGCCCGTCAGTTGACTCATAGGTCGACTCATCAGTCGACTCATCTGCCAAAGCACGATCTCCTCCGCTGCACTGCATGAAATCCCGTGCAAACTCCTTCGAAAATCCTCCAAAAATTACCAAAAACGAACTAGGGTTTGAGGGGAGAGAGGGGCTAGGGTTTTTCTTTGGGATCTGATGAGTTTTGGGTTTGATTTCGGGTAGGAGAGATTTTATGTAAGCGGTCAAACCCGAAACAAAACCGAACCAAACCCGCAAAAGAAAAGAAAAACTAGAAATCATCCCGTCAGTCGACTCATAGGTCGACTCATCAGTCGACTCATCAGTCGACTCATAAGTCGACTGAGCAGACATTTCCCAGATTTGTGCATGTTTTGCTAATCTGTCAAAATCAATGCACAAAACTCTATAAAATTACACTCATACTTCTCTAATAACTTGTTATCAAGTATATCCATGACCTCAAGTCATTTACTATAATAGAATTATTTATCACTAATAATTCACATATACTTCTAACAAAATATACGGGGTTTTACACATGTATACACATTCGTGGAGAGAAAAACTAATATAAATATAAATAAATTCATGGCGAGTGGGTAGCTGGGGGCTTTGTTTGAGTCCGCTTCGTTGTTCTAAAAAAAGTCACGGGTGAGTGCAATTTGAGGTGACCTTCAAATGTTTTAGTCTCATATCAGTACTTAATATGCATCAAGTGCAAAACATGTGTTAAATACTAGTTAAAGTTTATAATTGAGCACACCACGGGCGATCCGAACGATTAGGAGATTCCAATATAGCTCCCATGATCTTGGGTTTGATTTGAGTTGGGTTATAAAAATATATATTAAAGTTTATATTTAGAGTCAGAAAAACCTCAACATTCACCCTAAAAAATAAAAAGGTCAGGAACCTCAATTTAAGATAAAATATGAATTCCTTGTAAGGTCAGGTCCGATTGGTTACATGTCTAATTTCACTGGATATCTTTATATTTAGAGAAAACTCAGTGCTAATTTTGTTTACTATTAAATATAAAACTATAACCCTTAATTTTTACTGTTCAAATTTTGAGTTTCATGAATATATCACGTTATCATAAAACTTTTAATCTACCATTGAAGTTGTTAGTGTTCACACATGACAACGGGCTGACCTTAAAAAAAAAAAAGCAAAAGCACTTATAATTAATTTTAATTTCTTTTCTTTACTTTTTAGCATGATCCTTTTGGGCCATCAATGTATTATGATTTATGATTGATAATTTCCAATAGAGCTTGGAAATTTTATTTATTATTTATTATTATTATTTGCTTGAAATTTCAAGAGTTCAGTCAAGTCAAAGGTTAAAAAATTTCCACATACAACAGACCACCCAACTCCCAACAACTCCCCCATCACCTGAGATGCGACGTCAACTAATTCCTACTTCACCCGGGAAAACCACTCCCGCCCTCTCCTTTACACTCGTCTTTAATTAAAACGTTCCACCAGAACAGCAGAAACACCCGCAGCCCCCTCCCCGGGTTTTATATACCCCCAGCTTATCACCCCATTCGAAAGTCACGGACCCCACAGTTCCTGGGACCCACGTTTTGAACTCAAGGGTGAAGGCATCAGTGAACACAAAACTGAAAGTACCCTCTTCTCCGAATCTCGTAGAAACGTGTGCAGATCGTCGAGAGTTTGGAATCCACTGCAATTTTGTCTCTCCTATGGATTCCGATCCCAAGCGCCGTTACCCCCGCCGTCACCGTCTCCGTCTCTGCCTCTCCCTAACCCTAACGGCCGTCATCCTCCTCGTCCTCCTCATCCTAATCCTCGCCCTCACCGTCTTCCGCCCTCGCCACGCCGTCACCACCGTAGACGCCGTCAGGCTCGCCGCCGTCAACGCAGGCCTCAACATCCCCAACCTCTCCCTCGACCTCAACGTAACACTAGATCTCCTCATCACCGCCTACAACCCCAACCACGTCAGCTTCCGCTACCCTGACGGCGGCACCGCCGAGCTCTACTACCGCTCGAAGCTCGCCGGCGACGTCGTCATCCCTCCAGGAGAGATAAAGGCGAAGGGGACGGAGACGATCGAGGTCGTGCTGACGGTGTTAGCTGGCCGTTTGATCGGGGACTCGTCGGTGTACGCCGACGTGATCGCGGGATCGTTGGATTTGACGACGCACACGACGATCGCGGGCAGGGTTTCGATTCTGGGGATAATCAAGAAGCATTTGGTTTCGTACACGATTTGTGATGTTAGGGTTGACATCAGGAATCGGACGGTGGAGAATTCGGATTGCAGGTACAAGACTAAACTTTGAGGTTTGATTGGGGTGTTTTAGTGAAATTTTGTTATATTTGGGTGTAGATATTAGGTAGGATTGGTGCTGCTCTTTGATTGGTTTGGGGTTTATATGAGTGAAGTTTTAATGGTGGCATATGTGATTTTAGTGCATTAACTAGTATAGTTTCTGTTGTATATTGAAGAACAAATATGGCTTTAAGTGGAATGAGAATCATTCAGGTGAATGGTGTTCTTGAATCTGGCTCGAATTCTATTATTTGTGGTTTATTATGTGCCAATAAATGCTATTAATATCATTAGGCTAAATTACCAAATTGAATTTTTTTGTAACCCGCTTGCTTTGGTATAAAAAGTTTGATCGGCTACTTTTTGGTATTGAAAGTATGCCAAAATGCAATTATTTTTTTTCCGCCGTTGACTAAAAGATTGCATATGACCTCACGATATTTAATTTCAGGATTATTAGAACGCTGACGTGGCTTTGTTTAACTGATGTGGCACAAATAAAACTGTAGGTTTCTTGACTTCTCATATGGTTTTGAAGATGTAGATGTTTAGTAGGATGATTATCAGTATTTAATTGAATGAAAATATAGCTTTTTTTTTGCTATAAATGTGTTTGAAATCGACAAAATCTTCCCAAATTTTTTAAGGGGGGAAGAAAAATGCCTAATTGGAGAATGAGCAAACTTTCTTTTACCAAAAAGTCACCAAAGAAACTTTAAATACCAAACTGGTTAACATGGGTTACAAAAAACATCAATTTGGTAATTTAACCAACATGATTATATCATATTTTCCCATTTTTTAATGTTGAAATGAGTTGTTCTATTTTCAACAATTAAGTTCCCAATATAATAATTGATAAGATGTCGGGAGCCTTCAATTTAAGGCTTGTTTGTTTGCACGAAAGTAATTTCAAAGTGGCTGAAGAAAAGGAAGTAGAAGCTATGTCTACTACTTCCAAGTAAAAAAAAATGTTTGTTTCTCTAAAAAACCTTCTTGGAATGCTTCCTTAAACGCTGCTGTGGCACCTATGTGTCATTACTACTTCTTAAATATTTATCCGCTCAAGGCTCGGAAGTAGCCCGGAAGTAGGTGAAATGTGCATTAATTAGGAAATGAATAATTTTTTATTAATATTTTCTTTATTGGTTACTCCCTACCACCTTTTCATTACAATCTAAATAAAAAAAAAGAGAATGAAGAATAAGAAGTACTATTTCCACAACTTTAAAGAAATATGTGAAATAAACAAAAAAATCATTACTTCCACTATTTCCTACTTTATAAATTTTGTAAGCAGTAGTTTTTGTTAGTTAACCATCTTTGTCGAAAATACTTGTAAATGATAATTTGGTATGTGCGTTAGGATCCCTTTGCATTATTTATTCGACTTTATGCCATTTCATATATTGGAGTAGTTCAATATTCTCCTTATATTGATAAATTAACGTTGTTTAGATATTTATGGCTAGTTTGGTATTGCTGGAGCTTATAATAAGTTGCTTATAAAAAGTTGCTTATAAAAGCAACTTGTAGAAGCAACATATATAAACCGCTGAAATTAGCTGTTTGGTAATCAAATATCATAAACTGCTTAAAAAATTAGTAATGTGTTTGGTAGAACTATGCTTGATAATCATTGTTAAAAAAAGGTATATATGACATAAAAACTAAAAAAAATAGAAGCTGCTTTTAAAAGTATCATCAAGTTGCTTCGAAAAGCAGCCCCTTAAAAGCAAAAGCAATTTCATTAAGCATGCAATTTTTTTCACTAAACACCATAATTTACTGCTTCTCAAAGAAATAAGTAGAAGCACCTTAAAAATAAATAAAAAAAACAATGCCAAATTGACCATTAGTTTATTACCATCAGCTTTGTAGGTCTTGTATTTAAATTATACTTGAATAAAAGCAGTACCATTTGTGAGGTGAACACGAATTTGCAAAATTATATTTATTGCTCGGATGTCGTCCAGAAAGAGAGATACATCGACCTTATTTTAAGGCGGAGAGAACTCAGCAATTCAGACTGATGATAAGATGAATTGGTGTGTTTTTCCATCCTTTTACTAAACTTAAAGTTATCAGGTTGCTGGCTTCAAATAGCAATGCTGCTTGTTAACAATAGTGGACAGCTCCCTATAGATCAATTACATGGGGCGTGTATGCGGACATATATAGATGTATGTAAATATATTACATGTACACAGAAATGACTTATTGAGAACTGTACTTTTGTCTGTATTTTGGTCAATTTGACGTGTCTAACATGAGGTATCTGTGTCTACTATAGTTCTATTGCTTTCTGGAATATTGATGACTTTAAACCATGCTTTTGTCATTCCTATTGGTTATTTCGATAGTCACAAAAATTTGAAGTTCTTTGCGAAGATAAGCAAGGACGGAGATAAGGAGAAAGGATCAAACTCCCAACCAAAAAAGGAACATGCGTTCTCAGCACAAACATCCCTCAAAAGAGAAAATAATCGGCAAGCAAGATATATAGTGAGTTTTTCTTTATCTAATAGTGTCCTGGGAAACAAACTATGGGATCAGACTAGAAAATTCTGAAGTGATAGTGCCTCAGACAATGTTCTATCTACCTCTTTTGGTCATACAAAATTGCAAGTTGAGAATAAATAGTTGTGTGTAATGGACACACGTTTGCTATTTGATGCATTCGGTGCATTTACCATGTTATTACCATGCATCCATTGCATAATCTCATGACTGCCAAAATTTTGATAACCTGGAATTGTAGAAAATTTAATACTATAAATGTAAGAAATCATGGCCAAATGTTGCAAGAAGCTTTCACCAGGATTTTTTGTGGTATAAGTTTTGTTCATTGAATCTGTTGCTAATTCACACAGTGCATGCGGAAATGCTTTGTAGTCAGCATATGATAATCTGTTTGTAATAATTTTGTTAGATTCACTGTCGAGGCATGCAAAATAATGACCCACAAGATGTATTCTTAAAGAAAATAATTTTTTTTATACAATGCTCCATTTTCGTAACAGATCTCAACTGTTTGATTCATGAACAGATGATTATATATATGCATTTGAATGTATTGATATCTTGCCCCTGATGTGTTTATAAACTTACACCTGGGGCATTACAACCATCTTTTAAGTCATCTATATCCTTCTTTCACCTTTGTTATAACCTTGTCTTGGATCGATGATTTTAGATTGCTCCTGCTTGCTTATCTAAGCTGTGACAAGATTCATCCCTCTCGCTTGCGAATATGGTTTGCCTGTAGGAAACTCTTATTTTGGCTTAAACGTGATACAAAAAGACACCTGCCATCTCATGCAGGTTATGTACATGTTGCAGTGTCTGAGATTTTGGCATCTGTTTCAGATATTTGTCATATAATTGCAGTCGGTTGTGCCCCCAGGAACAAGAGGTACTTGCATTTTGCGAGAAATTTATAAAATATTATCGTGGTCGGCTGATGTTGCTGTCTGTGTTGGCAAAATCTTCTGGGTACAGCTAAGGTTGATGCTGAAAGTAAACAGACTGAGGTAAGGTTCATGTCACTCAAATGAACGGCTCTTCGTGCTTTGGTTTCTGTCACTCTTTAACTTTAACAGAGTTTCAGGTACAAAAGCTTGAAAATTCTAACATCTTCAGGAGTCTGGATGTATCATAGATACAATGCCTTTTAGAAGGTAAATTTGCAGGTTTAACTACTATTTGGTTCTTCACTGTAGGGTAAAATTACGCAGGGGTTTTTTTTCATGTAAAAATTGTGGTTTACACTTTTAGTGTGTGTTGGTGTGTGTGTGGGTGTGTCGGGGTGGGGTTGGTGTGTTTTTTTTTTGTGTGTTGGGGGTGGGTGTTTTTTTTTTTTTAGGTGAAATAATTGAGGGATGAAGGGATCGTTTTCTGATTGCACAGTACCCAGACACTGGGCCTAATATAAGTTGGAAAGTTTCTTTCTTGAAAATTTCACGGGATTTGGTAGTTGGCTGGGTAGCTAAAGCTAGAAGATGTTAAGGGTCAAAACATTAGTTCTTTTTCCCAGTTATGCCTATTATTTTATTATTCAATCACTAATAATGTAATTAAAAACCTTGGAAGTCTTTCTCAGATAAACTTTGCAGCCTTCATGTCTTTGACATGAGAGACAATATGTCTTCTTTTTCCATACGTACCTGTCAAATATATTGTGGGGTTTCAATTATTCTTCAAATCTAACTATTTGTCAATTTATGCCTAATACGCTGAGCCTTATTTAGCGTATCTGATGTGCCTTTTTAATGTTACAAAATAGCCTTTGTGCTTTCCTCCGTATATTATCAAGATTGCTAATATTTGTAAATAGGATTAATTACATTCCATTATCATGAGGTATGACGTATGGTGTAATTAATTATATGAGTGGCCTTGAAATCTAATGATGGGGTAACGACATCTGTTATTTTTATTTAGAGATCTCATTGGATGTTTGATAGTTTACGGTTTGGTCTAGAGTTTTGGTTAGGATTGGGACCCGATTGGCAGTAGGCTTAGCTGGTTAGGATTATAACAATGATTATTGACTAGTGGTTAATCTGAACCCTAAACTTAGTTAGTCAATAATCTTTGTTGTAATCTAACCATAATCCTAATCCTAACCCTAACCTCAATATTAACACTAATCATAATGAACATCTAACAAGAACTCGTGACCGTGTAAATATAATCAGTAATCTTAGGATTATCCACCATACGTCAGGATACCGGAATGTTATTATTCCTATAAAATATGACCAAACTATCCTATAATTAATTAATACGCATCCACCATGTGAACGTTTAACAAGGACTAAACTAGTTTAACTCCTCTTCCTCCCTCACTCCCTCCCTCCCTCCCTCTCTAGATTTGTAGCAATCAATATGTGAACATAACCAAGTACTTTTTCTTGTATGTAAAACACATAACAAGAACTCAGGGATGCGTTTCATGGATGCTACTTTGATTTTTCCCTTAAGAGCCCCAATTAGATGTGTTATCGGGATAAAATATTATCATTTTTAATGTGTTCTTGATTGTTGGAACTTTAAAGGTGGGGATTCTTGCACATGTCCACGGTATCAAATTGTTGGCGCGTGGACCCGCCTGAGTGGAAATGGGATCCTCTCCTCATGCATAGTGTTCTAATATTTCCTAATGTTTAATCTTGACCATTCATTTTACACATGTGGGGCCCATTGGAGGGGATGGAGGGTGATGGAGGGGATGGATACATTAGGAAACACTATGCATGAGGAGAGGATCCGGATCCGCCCGAGTGAGCGGGTGGGTCACGTAGTTAAATCGGTTAGTGGAGGATAACTTGAGTGGGTATTAGGGATAAAATACGACTCTAATTACATTAGGGTTATTAATTCTATCCCCTTGTATAAACACATGCAAAAGGAACTGTCAGGCGCCTAATAATCCAAACATCACCGAAAGCAGCAACCATCTTTGAAGTTAAAAAAAAACAAAATGACGGGGCCCACTGCTACAGTAAAATATTAATATTTTATTATGCATAGTGTTTTTCTAAAAACTATAAATAGGGCTCCAAATCCATAAGAAAATCTCATCCCAGAAATAACTTCTTATATAGAAGAGTGAGAGAGAAAAAATAGAGAGAGTTTCTCCAAGAAAGAGAGAGTTTGTAACTCCAGAGTTTTCTCCTCATAGTGAATTCTTCTATCCTTGTCCGTGGACGTAGGCAATCAAGTGCCGAACCACGTAAATCTGTGTGTCCTATTTTTATCTCTACTTTTGCTCTACTATTGCTGCGATCCTGCTCTATTGGGTCCCGGGTTTGTCCCAACAAGTGGTATCAGAGCCAACTTAGGGTGCTTGTATATATCTACTTATCGTATGCTCTGTGGCTGCCACCAAAGGTGGATCCTCCACATCAGAAAATAAGTTAGGTTATCATTTACCCTTTGAAGGTGACGGGTACTATTCACGAGTACGGTACCGTTCAAAAAAATACGGTACTATTCACAAGTACGGTACTATTCACGAATACGGTTACTGTTTATCGGTACAGTTACTATTTACGTGAAATAGTAAGAAGTTACTGTTCGTGGTAGAAGCAATGGCGGCAAAGTTCAAGATCGAGAAATTCGACGGGAGTAATTTCTCTCTGTGGAAGTTGAAGATAAAGGTTATCTTGAGAAAAGATAATTGCCTGGCGGCCATCGGTGCAAGGCCGGACGACATCACAAATGATAAGAAGTGGAACGAGATGGACGAAAATGCTATTGCAAATCTCCATCTGGCATTAGCAGACGGGGTGCTGTCAAGCATAGAGGAGAAGAAGACAGCAAAGGAGATCTGGGATACTCTAACAAAGCTATATGAGGCGAAATCCATGCACAACAAAATCTTCTTAAAAAGGAGACTTTACACTCTGAGAATGGCGGAATCTACATCGATGACCGACCACATCAACACCCTAAACACACTGTTCTCCCAACTCACAACGTTGGGGTATACAGTTGGTGCAAATGAACGTACAGAACTTCTACTTCAGAGTCTACCTGACTCGTATGATCAACTCATCATCAACCTGACGAACAACGTCCTCACAGACTATCTAGTTTTTGACGACGTTGCAGCCGTTGTTCTGGAAGAAGAAAATCGGCGTAAGAACAAGGAAGACAGGCGGGCAAGTTCGCAGCAAGCGGAGGCCTTGTCGGTGACGAGAGGAAGATCAACGGAACGTGGCTCTAGTGGGAGTCATGCCTATGGTAGATCTAAATCACGAAGTAAGAAGAATATCAAATGCTACAACTGTGGCAAAAGAGGGCACGTCAAATCGGAGTGTTGGCACAACAAGAAGAGTAGAGATAAAAAGTCTTCAGAGCCATCAACATCTCAAGGATGCGTTGTCAGCACATCAGACGATGGTGAAATTTTATTCAGTGGAGCAACCACTGTTGATGAAGGCAGAAAGAGGTTTGCTGATGTCTGGCTTCTGGATTCAGCAGCCTCTTGGCACATGACCTCTCGGAGAGAATGGTTTCACAAATATGAACCTATCTCAGGAGGATCTGTATTCATGGGGAATGATCATGCCTTGAAGATTTGTGGTATTGGTACTATCAAAATCAAAATGTTTGATGGTACAATACGCACCATTCAAGATGTGCGACATGTGAAGGGCTTGAAAAAGAATCTATTGTCTTTGGGACAATTAGATGAGCTCGGGTGCAAGATCCATATTGAAAATGGGATCATGAAGATTGTTAGAGGGGCGCTTGTGGTGATAAAAGGAGAAAAGATAGCTGCAAATCTGTACATGCTCAAGGGAGAAACCATGCAGGAAACTGATTCATGTGTGGCATCAACCAGCCGTGGAGAAGAACAAACCATGATGTGGCATCGCAAACTAGCCCACATGTCAGAACGAGGCTTGAAGGTTCTCTCCGATCAGAAGCTACTTCCTAGACTTAATTCAGTAGCTCTTTCATTCTGCGAGCATTGTGTTACAAGCAAACAGCATCGACTGAAGTTCAACACATCGAGTTCTAGAAGCAAGGCTATTCTGGAACTGGTTCATTCTGATGTATGGCAAGCACCAGTTACATCCTTAGAAGGAGCAAAGTACTTTGTGTCCTTTATTGATGATTACTCCAGGAGATGTTGGGTGTATCCTATCAAGAAGAAGGCGGATGTGTTCTCAGTCTTTAAAGCCTACAAAGCGCGGGTCGAGCTTGAATCTGAGAAAAAGATCAAGTGCTTGAGGTCAGATAATGAAGGAGAATACACAGACGGTGAATTCCTAGCATTCTGCAAGCAAGAAGGCATCAAAAGACAATTCAGTACGGCTTATACTCCACAACAAAATGGAGTGGCGGAGCGGATGAACAGAACTCTGTTGGAAAGAACAAGAGCTATGTTGGCTACTGCAAATCTGGAAAAAGTCTTTTGGGCGGAAGCAGTAAAAACCGTCTGTTATGTGATAAATCGATCTCCATCAACTACAATACAATTGAAGACGCCGATGGAGATGTGGACTGGCAAACCAGCTGACTATTCCAACCTCCATATATTTAGAAGTCCAGTGTACGTAATGTACAATGCCTAAGAAATTACAAAGTTGGATTCAAAATCCAAAAAATGCATATTCTTGGGGTATGCTGATGGAGTAAAGGGGTATCGCCTGTGGGATCCCACTGCCCGCAAGGTTATCATCAGCAGAGATGTTATCTTTGTAGAGAACCAACTACAAAGTTAAGAGAACGAAAGCAGTTTGAGGAAGGACTCAGAGACTGTAGCTGTTCAGGTAGAAGATAATCAGAATTCTTCTGAAGCAACACCGGAGCATGATGTACAATAACCAGTCGAGGCCGAGGCTCCAGAAGTTCGAAGGTCAACTCGTGAGAGAAGACCACCGATTTGGCACTCGAAGTATATTACGGAGAGTAATGTTGCATACTGTCTTCTAACAGAAGATGGATAGCCATTAACTTTTCATGAAGCTATAAATGACACAGATGCATCTTTGTGGATGGCAACAATGCAGGAAGAAATTGGATCTCTCCATAAGAACAAGACTTGGGAACTTGTGTCACTGCCACAAGGAAGAAAGACCATTGGAAACAAATGGGTCTACAAGATCAAGCGAAATGACGATGATCAAGTGGAGCGGTATTGTGCTAGATTGATGGTAAAAGGATATGCTCAGAAAGAAGGTATTGATTTTAATGAAATATTTTCTCCTGTAGTTCGACTAACAACAGTCCGAATAGTCCTGGCTATGAGCGCTATATTTGACTTACATCTAGAGCAGCTAGATGTGAAAACATCATTTCTTCATGGAGATCTTGAAGAAGAAATTTACATGCTCTAACCAGAAGGTTTTGCAGAAAAAGAAAAAGAGAACTTGGTTTGCAGATTGAACAAATCTCTGTACGGTCTAAAGCAGGCGCCGAGATGTTGGTACAAGAGATTTGATTCATTCATCATGAGCCTTGGATACAACAGACTTAATTCAGACCCTTGTGCATATTTCAAGAGGTTTGGTGAAAATAACTTTGTTATCTTATTGTTGTATGTTGACGACATGTTGGTTGCAGGCCCCAACAAAGATCGTATCAAAGAATTAAAGGCTCAGTTGGCTAGGAAATTTGAAATGAAGGATTTAGGATCTGCAAACAAGATTCTAGGGATGCAAATTTACCGAGACAGAGTTAATAGGAAGATTTGGCTTTCTCAGAAGAATTATTTGAAGAAAATCTTGCGATGTTTTAACATGCAAGATTGTAAGCCAATTTCTATCACATTTCCTGTTAATTTTAAGTTATCCTCCAGTATGAGTCCTAGCAGTGAAGAAGAGAGGATGGAGATGTCTCGAGTACCGTATGCATCAGTAGTGGGAAGCTTAATGTTCGCGATGATTTGTACAAGACCAGACATTGCACAAGCAGTGGGAGTGGTTAGTCGATACATGGCGAATCCTGGTAAAGAGCATTGGAATGTTGTAAAGAGAGTTCTAAGATACATTCAAGGAACCTCAAATGTTGCATTATGTTATGGGGGATCTGATTTTATTGTTAGTGGATATGTTGATTCTGATTATGCAGGTGATCGTGATAATAGCAAATCCACAACAGGCTATGTGTTTGCACTTGCTGGCGGAGCTGTAAGCTGGGTTTCAAAACTGCAGTCAGTTGTTGCTACTTCAACAACAGAAGCAGAGTATGTAGCAGCTACACAAGCCAGTAAAGAAGCGATGTGGTTGAAGATGGTGCTGGAGGAACTCGGCTATGAACAAAAGAAGATTTTTTATTTTGTGACAGTCAGAGTGCTTTGCATTTGGCAAGAAATCCAGCCTTTCATTCAAAGACCAAGCACATTCAAGTTCAGTATCACTTCGTTCGTGAGAAAGTGGAAGAAGGAACAGTGAATATGCAGAAAATTCACACCAAAGACAACCTAGCAGATTTTTTGACAAAAGCTGTCAATACTGACAAATTCATTTGGTGTCGATCCTCCTGTGGTCTATCAGAGACGTAAGCAACATGAAGATGGCAAGATAGAAAGAATGGTGTGAAGATTGATTGATACTCAATCAAATCTTCAAGTGGGAGATTGTCAGGCGCCTAATAATCCAAACATCACCGAAAACAGCAGCCATCTTTGAAGTTTTGAAAAGAAAACAAAATGGTGGGGCCCACTGCTATAGTAAAATATTAATATTTTATTGTGCATAGTATTTTTCTAAAAACTATAAATAGGGCTCCAAATCCTTAAGGAAATCTCATCCCAGAAACAACTTCTTATATAGAAGAGTGAGAGAGAAAAAATAGAGAGAGCTTCTCCAAGAAAGAGAGAGAGTTTGTAACTCCAGAGTTTTCTCCTCATAGTGAATTCTTCTATCCTTGCCCGTAGACGTAGGCAATCAAGTGCCGAACCACGTAAATCTGTGTGTCCAATTTTTATCTCTACTTTTGCTCTACTATTGCTGCGATCCTGCTCTATTGGGCCCCGGGTTTGTCCCAACAGGAACAATACGATACGCGCTAAAAAAAATATAGAGAGAAGTTGCAGGGTAATATGTGGGGCTTTTCTTCTCGCCAGCTGCGAGGTGTGGTCGCCTTTTAGCTGTTTGACCAAGGTGGACGTGACGATTCTACTGTTAAATATGCATACTGGAAATCTCGATCTTCTTTTTGGTGATCACTAGATGTATGTTAAGAGTTTTTTTTTCTTTCAGCTGAGCATTGTTTATATAGTAGATAAAACCGGGTGTAGTTATCCGAATCCTAATGATGGATCAATTAATAAACACTTAACATAGAATATAACAAATAGTACAATGCAAAATATGGTGACACTTCTATAGAATGCCTTTCACCGGATCATGTCGATTCATACCGTGAAATCAATTTTTGCAGTAGAAAGATCAAAGTTTGCTTGGATGAAATATTTTATGTTTGAATATCTGACGAATCAACTACCTACTACGAATTTCCAAACTTTTCCGAAAGTTCATGGTTTTTTGATTTGGTTGGATGGAAAGTCTACTTGAGATCTATTTCTTACTTTCTCCCCAGAATCCAATAGAGGAACTTTGACAACTTTTCGTGATGAATTTTCTTCGAAATGAGCAAAAAAAAAAAAATTTGACATAGTAATTTGGTTCAAATAGAAATATTAGAACGTATCTAGATGCAATTTTAGGTCACATCAATAAATGCATTCAAAGGGAATTTTAATAAAGCATACACATGTACAGATATGTCTAACAAATAATCGAAACGGACGCATCCCTATAGAATTAGGGTCGACCTCCAAATTAGAGTTCAACCTAATATATGGTATTAGTGATGAGAGCCTTACAGGATTATATTACCAAATAACTTAATATTAAAAATAACTTTTTCTTCGTGCATTTTTTTTTGAAGCAAAAAGTGGGGTGAGATACCCCACTCCTTAAAACCAGAATATATTGAAAGAACATAGATACTTACAAAAGTATGACTGAAGAGAAGAAGAGAACAAAGGTGGCTATAAGGAGAAGGGAGAGGACCTTGTCGTCACCCTCTCACTAATATCCACCTCGTTATCAACTCTCCCCGATATCAAGCCAAAAAAAAAAAAAGAGGAAAGATTACAGAAACCAAGGATAGGCATAGTCCCAGAAGATAGTATCCAAAAAAACAAACAAACCATAAAACATTTCTGAAAGAGCAAAAGAAGAAAGCAGGTGCAACTGAGCCTAAACACCTGCTCTAGAATAGTCATCCATGGAGTCCTCTGTCCCCCCTCCTGCCAAAGCTTCAAGGCCCAAAGCAACAGCAGCTTTATAAAGTCGAGAGGCAGCTTTTCCACTTGCTGCACCTGACCAAAATAGGGTAAGACGAGCCACCTTAGAGGCAATCTTTTGTGGACTAACCTGTTTATCTTTGAAAATCAAGTTGTTACGACATGTCCAAGTCCACCAGCAGAAGCTAGGGAGGATAACCCTCCAAAGGACTTTGAGGTCTGAGCTGATCAGGAAATTTTCCTTAACTAAAATAAGGCTATCTTCTTCAAGGGGCCAGGAGTCCATGTTCTCGTAAGGGAGAAGAAGGTACCAAGCTTGTCTGATAAAGGAGCAACGGATGAATAGGTGCATTTGAGATTCAGAACATAGCATACATAGAGGGCATCTAATATCACCAGTCCATCCTTTATTTGTTAAATTTTCTCTAGTTTGGAGCCTCTTCTTGCTCAACAACCAGAAAAAAATCTTAACCTTTGTCGGAATCGGGGATGACCATATGAAAGATGAGAGGTGAGATTTAATACCTCCGTTGTTTAGAAGAGAGTAGAGAGACTTCACAGAAAAAATACCATTTGAGTTGAGGGTCCATGTCAAACTGTCCTGAGGGGTGGAAACAGTTGGATTAATGTAATGGATGAATTGCATGAGCTTAGTAACATCTGATTTTTCCTCTGCAGAGATGGCCCTCCTGAGAATAGGCTTCCACCTCCAAGAGTTTTGGCACCATAAACCCTGGGATTTAACGGAGCATTTACTAGAGAAGGCAAGCTTAAAGGCCTTAGGAAAAAGGCTAGCAAGTGAATTTTCCCCTGCCCATTTGTCTTCCCAGAAACTGCATGTAGAGCCATTTCCCAACTTCCAATGGGCATTGCTAAAGAAGATGAAGTGAATAGAGAAGATTTCCTGGGTAAATTTGGAAGCAGAGATCTTAGGGGGTTGGGAGAAAGGATTAGATTCATTTGAGGAATAAAGGGAGAAAAAAACTTTGCTGATCAAGGATTCCTTGTCAAAGATCTTCCAAAACCATTTGGATAGCAAAGCTTGATTGAAATCTTGAAGATCGATGACCCCTAATCCTCCTTCACTCTTGGGTTTGCACACAATTTCCTACCTGACAAGACATTTTGGTTGGCCCCCCCCCCCCCCCAGGAAGTTTCTTCTGATTTTGTCGATAGCTTTAATGATGCCTTTAGGAATTTTGAAGAAAGACATGTAATAAAGTGGAAGGGAGGAGAGGACAGAGTTGATAAGAGTGAGTCTTCCACCTATAGAGAGAGAGAGAGATTTGTTTTTCCATAATGCAAGTTTCTTGGAAAAGGATTCCAATAGGGGTTGCCAATCCCTTCTGGACAGAGAACTTCTTTTAAGGGGGAGGCCAAGATAGATGAAAGGGAGGGAGCCAACAGAGCATCTCAAAAGGCTAGCAAGATAAGAACCTTTGCGGGGTGTTTTACCAAGGTAGAAAAGGTTAGTCTTGGATTCATTGACATTTAGACCAGAAATGTTGGCAAAGATAAGGAGATCGCTCTAAGATTTGTAATGTCTTTCTGAGATGCTTTGCAAAAGATGAGAGTATCATCTGTAAATTGAAGTGTTCTGATGTTGTTTAGGACTCCCTTAAGGTTTAGATTTGACAGATCTTCAGAGGAGGCACTGGCCTTTAACATCTTACAGAGAACATCAACTATAAGAAGAAAAAGCATGGGAGATAAGGGGTCTCCCTGCTTAAGGCCTCTTTGATTTTGAAAGAACTTCGTGGGGGAGCCATTTACCAAAACCGCCGACTTGGAAGAAGAAAGAATATGAGAGATCCATTGGCACCATCTAGGACTAAAACCCCTAGCTTCAAGGAGGGACAGAAGAAAGTTCCAATTGACACAATCAAAGGCTTTGAAGAAGTCTATCTTGATAGCACAAATTTCCTTTTTTCCAGAGGAGCATTGGTTTATCATTTCATGGGCGATGAGGATGGAATCAAGCGCCGATTTCCTTTTTCTTCGTGCATTGAAGTTATTCTAGAAGTCTATGTAATTAATTTGCTTAAGTCTTTACATAGGCATGTCTTCGCCTATATTTTTTTTCCCTACTTTTTAGTTTGCTCCAATACCCTCTACTCTCAGGTATGCATCTTGTTGCTCTCTCTTTTAAATTATGTTGTTTTATAAAAGATTTATTCTTGATTTGATTTCACTTTGTTGCTTTGCGCTCGTGTCTATTTGGACGGCGGTATGTTTTGATTCTCGAAGTTGAGTTCTTAAAGTTAATTTTAAAATAATTTTCAATTGCAACTCCGTAAAAGTTTTTAACTTTTCTTATATTTATGTTTATTTGCACTGTAATCTCCCAAAGTTTATTTTAGGTGCTGGTATAACATAAGTCTGTGTTGCCCGCATCTATAATGTACTAAGTTGGTCCGATAAATTTATCCGTCGCTCAGAGAATGTAAATACGTACTCATAATAGATCATTATATGCCTTTGTTCAATGCAACACCCAGGTCTAATCGAGTTTTGAGTAATTACAGTTTAGAGAAGAAATTACCCGTGAGAAGTCCAGTCAAGATTCACAGTATCTTGCACAAATCGAAGAATGGAGTTTGGAGCGATCAAGAAGACTCAGGTATCCTAGGCTCTTCTGCACGCCGTCAAGTCGTGCATGACGTCAGCAAGGGATACGTGATCTCGAAAGTTTTCAAAACCCTTTTCCGTCCCTTCCCCATGCACCTGCAGCCGCTTCTAGGCTCCAGCCTCGTCCACAGTTTTTCTCACGTCCGTTTTATAGTCTGTTTGCTAACCATCAGCCGCAGAAAATTCCTCAAAATGATCCCCCCACTTTCTCCTCTTTTGGTTCTATGCAAAAGAAACTTGAGGTTGTAAAATCTCAGTTTGGTTCTGATCAAGGTTGGACGACAGTTAGCCGTAAAAAGATACCCTGTCAGATGGGTAGTAAGCTCCTCAAATACCCTTTCCCGGCAGACTACATTGATCCTAAGCAGCCTCGCCGATGCTTCAACTGTGGAGATGAGCGTCACTCGGTTAAATTTTGCCCTAAGGGTGCTTTCATTTGTTTCAATTGTCATGAGGAGGGGCATATTGCCAAGCACTATAGATCTCCGTGTCCTCTTGAGAAGAAGATTGATTTATCAAAGTTAGTTACACTATGCAACAATGCTAAAGTCCTAGCCTCCTTTGCCATTCGCACTATCTTTGAAGGTGCGCCGTCGTTGGAGTTGATCAAAATCAAATTAGCATGGTTTTTTAAATGGCAATCGTGGAGTGGTAAGGTTATACCTATTCAGGGAAATCATTACTTAGTGGGATTCCCTTTAATTTTCCAAATGCTGAGGCTATTGATGTAGAAAGTCTGAATTTTGAAAGTTTTAAGGGATGGTTAGCGCCTTGGACAGAGAACATGGGTATGAAAATTGTTGAATCTTCTTTTTTCCAATGGCTTAAGATTAAAAATTTGCCCTTTCAGTTCTGGTCCCTGGATATCATTGAGAAGATTGTAGGTTCTTTTGGTGAAATGGTGAGGGGATGCAAAAACATCAAAGACAATATTCATTGTCATGATGTTAGGGTTCTTGTTAAGGTCAAATCTGCAAAATGTATCCCAAAAAATATTGTATGTTCTTACACTTCTCAGATAGATTCTTTTACTAGAGAAGTGACCTTGGAAATTCTACCAAATGGTGTGGGTCAACTTGGATCAGATGTCATTGGTATGCATCTTAATGCAATGGAAGTGCAGGGTGATGTAGTTATTGATTCTCAATATTGATCAAGTTACTCCTCAGGGTGATGCAGTTATTAAATCTCCAGGAAAATCTTCACCGAAAAATGATCAAGCTCAGAGCAGCAGCAACATTGGTCCTCTAGTGGACAAGGGTAAAGCAATAATTCCTTGTAATTTGAATTCAGAGAAAAATGAGGGAAATATTCTAGTGCTGTCAATTGAGGAAATCCAAAATTCCCCTATTTTGGCAACGGTTCAGCAAACAGAATTTCAGGCTAATTCCTGATCAAATGACAGCTCAGGGTCGTTTTCTGCATCTCTCCGTGATTTTCCTGTTGATTTGGTCAAGCGTATTTGGAAAGGTCAAAAAATCTATATGGAGAAAGAAGCATGAGTCAATTATTTTGGCGGGAATAATGACTGCAACAATTCAAACTCGTCTGCCACCTCAATCCCGCCAAATTCTAGTGATACCCCAGCTCTTCAGATGTCCACTTCAGTTCCACTAGGATTCTCTCATAGACAGACTTCATCCGCATCTGCTCGTTCAGCCAGGAAGACTATTATCAGTCACAAGCATATGAATTTCTTACAACACATCTCTTCTTCAAATCTGCTTCCAAGATTGCTAAAAAAGGTATGAAACGTAATCCTTCATCATCCTCTTTTGTCATTATGCCTTTGAATGCTTTGGCTAATGATGTTATAGAGGAAATTGCGGTTAATTGCGGTGTTAATCTGCTTGATGACTCTATAGCTAACTTGAAAGTTAAGGAAGTAGATAGAATAACTTCAGGTTGAAGGGATAGTTCTGAAGTTTTTTTGGGTTGAGGTTTTCAAATCTTTTTTGATGAAATTTGCTTCATGGAATGTGTGTGGTCTTAATGACCCAAACAAAAGGAGTTTGGTCAGAGATTTTATTCATCGTTCTTCGATTGATATCATCGGTCTTCAAAAAAGTAAGCTTTATAAACCTTCTGCTATGAAGCTACTTTCTATAGGTGGCAATAAAATACAACATTTGTGTCTCTTAGACTCTACTGAATCCAGGGGTGGAGTTATAGTTGGATGGTCGAATTCTTTCACTCTTCTCCGTTCATATGTTGGTATCTTCTCTGTATCAGCGTCCTTGTTTCATACACCATCAAATTGGACCTTTACCTTTGCTTCTGTCTATGCCCACATTTATAGAGAAGATAAGGATGTTTGTTGGTGGGATTTGTCAAGGCTACGTCAGATTTTCAATGGTCTGTGGATTATTAGTGGTGATTTTAATGCTACGTTATCTTCAGAGGAACGTAATAGCAGATATGGTTCTCTTAGAGATATCGATTCTTTTAGAAATTTTGTTTTTTCTACATCCCTAATTGATCTTCCCTTGTATGGTAGATCCTTCACTTGGTCCAATAAGCGCCAAAACCATGCTTTGGCTAGATTGGACAGATTTTTAATTTGTGCAGATTAGGATAGGCAATTTCCCTTAAGTTTGCAGTATTCACCTCTTGCTGTTGGCTCAGATCATTCACCTATTATTCTTGATAGTGGGGGTATTAAACCAACTCCACCTTCTTTTAGATTTGAGAAAACCTGGTTTCATAACAAAGGTTTTATTCCTTTTATTAGAACTTCCTGGAAATCTTTTCAATGTCAAGGAAATCCAGCAAATATTTTCATTAAGAAGCTTAATCTTCTAAAGGGGAGAATTAAATGGTGGAGAAAAAAGGTACATGGATCCTTATTTTCTAGAAAAGCAGACTTGTTATATAAAATCAATTCTCTTGATTTAATTGAGGAACAAAGACCTTTATCTTTAGCTGAATCAAATGATAGGAAATCTTTTCAAGACTGCTATGCTTCTATCATTCAAGAGGAAGAAACTTATTGGTTCCAGAGATCACGTATTCAATGGTTAAAAGAGGGTGATGCTAATATTTCTTTCTTCCGTAGAACAGCTTCTATCCACAAGAGGTCCAACCATATAGTTTCTATTAATCATTTGGGTTTTGAGATTACCGATAATGGAGATATTACCAAGGCTTTTCATGATTATTATCTCAATCTTTTTGGTCAAGAAAACAAGAATAATATGACAGTCAATTGGCCTTCTTTGTATCCTGTTCAAAACCAGAACCTCTTAGCCCTTGAGGTTTCTTTTTCAGAATCAGAGATTAAACATGTTGTTTTCAGTATGAATCCAAACAAAGCGCCGGGTCCTGATGGGTTTTCTATGTTATTCTATCAATCTTTCTAGGAGTTGATTAAAAATGATCTTATTGCTCTCATGAATTACTTCTGGTATAATCTTGCATCTCTTCATAGAGTGAATAAAGTCCTTATTACTTTCATTCAAAAAATCAAAGGATTCTCCTCAGTTAAAGATTATAGGCCTATCAGTCTTATTAATTGCTTTTTTAAAATCTTCACAAAAATCCTTGCTAATAGACTAGCACCCTATATGCATGAATTGGTTGCTCCTACTCAATCTGCTTTTCAAGCAGGCAAATCAACTCTTGATTCCATCTTAGTGGCCAACGAAATGATTCATTTCTGTTCTAAGAGGAAGAAGGAAGTAGCCATGTTGAAGATTGATTTTGCGAAAGCTTTTGATTCTATAAGTTGGAGCTTCCTTATAAGTTTACTTGAAGCTAGAGGTTTTGGTGATAAATGGTGCTCTTGGATCTATTATATAATATCTTCATCCAACTGTGCAGTTCTTGTTAATGGATCTCCCTCCAGATATTTCAAATGTAAAAGAGGTTTAAAACAAGGAGACCCTCTATCTCCAATGTTATTTAACATTACAGTTGATGTCTTGAGTAAAATGATTATGAATAACGTTGACGAAGGATTATTATCTAGCTTGTTTATTAAGTAACCTCTTAACCAGATTAGGAGCCTACAATTTGCAGATGATACTTTGCTTTTTTGCAGATAAAACCTGTGCGGGTAAAAAAATGAGGAAAAAAATGACCTGGATGAAGAAGAGATGGCCGTGCAAAACAATATATTTATTCTCTGTATGTGTTAGGGCGCTGGATATAGATATAGTTAATAAATATCTGTATCCAAAAAGATATGAAACGGTTTTGAATATAAGTAGTGAAATGTTTGGATCACATCCTAAAATATCTAGAATGGATTTAAGGTTAAATTTGATGATAAGAAATCTAATCTTAGCTTTTGAGATGTGATGAATATATTAATCATATCATATGAATTATTATATATTTTCAATCTTATTTGTTCTCATGTCCGTTTTGTATCCGCATATATATTTGCATGTATACTTATATCTGTTTTCGATTTTAACAGATATAGATATGAATTTTATTCACCAAAATATAGTTGTTTTTTTACTAAGATATATATGTATCTATGATTGGTAAATAGATACGGATATGATAAGTATAATACCCGAACCGCATCCGATCTATTTGCACCACTGTAGACAAAAGCTTTGAACCGTCAAAACTACAAGACGACTTGATTAAGTAGTCAATCTAAATGGGTGCGAGTACAACCAAAATAATCTTTCTTTCTTTAGCGTTAACTCTCCTCAAATTTAGAGTGGGGGACTAATAAAAATTTCAGGCACAGCCAAAACTTGAAGACATTATTCTCTTAACACCTATATCTCATCTAAAAGTCAAAAAAGGGCTGTTTTATTTTTGCAGTCAGCAACAAGAATAGAACTTAACTGTATCTCCATAAAATAAATTCTCGAGCCTAAACTTGGTAATTCTAGCATTCCTTTTCTTTCAAAAATCCATATTCTTTCCACAAGCTTTATCTAGCAAGTTACTTCAGATCTCTGGCAGACTTAATCATTGACTCAGCTAGGCATACCAGTATTAGGTTCAGCTTTATCTAGCAAGTTACTTCAGATCTCTGGCAGACTTAATCATTTACTCAGCTAGGCATACCAGAATTAGGTTCAGATTCGTGCAAGATGGAATCCAAAACATTATGTACATTAAGATATGGAGTATTGTTTGCAAGATCTGTGATATTTATATGCTGTGAGTCTGAAGTTTTGACCTTATTCCTCTGAATTTTTTTGCCCCACTCTATGCAAATTAGTTCCCATATCATTAAAATATTACCAAAAAATATATATTACATGCAGTAGTTACATGTTGTCCCTGTACTTGATTACCCACTGTATTTCAGTGAGGAACATAAGAAAGAAAATGATGTACTTGAAATACCATCACGTTTCAAAATTGCTCCTATCAACATAATCAAATCAATTTCATTGAACGAAGGCAACCGGGGTTCCACAAATTTAATTCCAGGCAATCTCTCCACCTGAGAAGACTACTGCCAACCTAAACGGCAGATCTTGCTGCTTTTGATAAGATTGAAATCCACCTGAAAATATAAAACAGACTTATAAGTTACAACTATTCCTCTTTGGTAATTTACTGTAAAACTTGCAGACAGCACGGTACCTTCGGTCCAAAGAGGTCCCTGATGTTGTTAATCCCGTATAGAATCATTGTTGGCCTGGTTGTCCCAGAATACATTTAGAAGAGGAAACCAACGTCACTAATGAAGGCAAACATGATGAGCAAAAAGCTCAGCAATTTGATATTTACCACTATTTCAAAACAATTTACAATTGCACTACAAACATTTAGTACAATTGCACGACAAACAATTTACAACTGCACATGTCAGAACAATAATCAGGAATTATTTGGTGAGTACGACAATTAAATTAGTTACTACACTTGTAACCTAAAGATAATAAATTGCAGAAAACAGAAAAACCCTGCAATGTAAAGATCAGCAGCATTAGCGAACCTACTTGTCCACCGCATTCCACATATGACCTTCCTATGTTTAACATTTTTTGCATGGAGAACCCCATTCAGCACATGACCCCTATTCTCAATCTGTAGAAATCTAATACAGCATGAAGGTTTGATGCAAAAACCTCTATAATGCAGCAGTTTTTCTGCAAATTACCCTTTGTTATATTCCATATTTTAGTCAAATTCAGATACTCCAGTTTGATCAATTGGTCAAATACTCCCATGACAAATATGATAGCCAAACAACGTTTGAATGGCGATTTGATAGAAAGTTACCCAAGTAGTAGGAATCCTAATAATGCTAACCATATAGTTTTGTATGTGGCTACGTGCTACTTTTCTTTAGTATACGAATAGTTACCTCTCTAGCGAAAGACCCCATGCAATAACAGAAACATCCTCCGGGAACCCCATGGTGCGCAACATTTCAGGCCTAAACATGCCAGAATTGCCAACCTCCACCCACTTGTCCAAACCTTCATGATAACTGAAAGAAAACCAAATAAGCTTGTAAGTGCAAAATCTTATAAATGAAGAAGAGCAATACTGCGGATAAACCCGTGCTTTTATCGTTGCAGATAGACCACCCAAGTGATTTCTTTTTTGGACCCTTTTACCCTCAGGAGGTCTATTCGTCAAGAAAACAACTTTCTTTTTTCCTGAGGGAAAAAGAATCAAAAAATTCACTCAGGGGGTATATTTGCAACAATGGAACTACAGGAAGTCCATCAGTAATTGAATGATAGTACACGAGGTTTACCAGCAATTAACCCGTAAAAGTTAAAACAAAGGGCAGAAAGACGGACAAAACTTAGGTGCTATTATTACCTGAAGATTTCCATGCTTGGTTCAGTGTATGGATTATAAGCGGGCTTGAAGCGCAGCTTTTTCATGCCTACATAACGAGGAAAACAGTATAATGTATCAATTTTACTAAACGATGAGCGCGAAGAACCAAGAGCTCATAAGGAATGGGATTTTGTGCACATGAATGGCAGATTCCAGACATAAATTGCTGACCATGATGAAGTTGCAGCATAATAATGTAACATAGGATAGAACTGATAAAGTGGTATTTGAAGACTTGTAAGTGCTGACAATGAATCAGGTACAATGGAATTACATGGTGTACAGTATAAATCATTCAACATAAACCATAGTTGCAATGCACCATAACCAAAAGTATGATCTGACAGATGTGTGTAAAAGTTGGAGTAAATATTGTCCTTTACTTTGTGAGTCGTGCATAATGCACTATTTTTTTCCTTTCCTTTTTTTTTCCTTTTTTGGAGATCGCATAAGTGGGACTGAAACTCCAACTTCTTGCACTCAGCAAAGTGATTTTACCAATGATCTACAATGGCACTTGCAAACTTTTCGAATATGAGATGGCGTGATAGATCTCAAGATTTACAAGCAAATGTGTTATACACTCTACAGGTACAAGCCAATATACTTGTTAAGATCAGTAAGTATGATATGGACCCATTTATGTAGCTACACAGACTAAAGAGGATCATTAATGTTTAAAAAGGTTGTCAAATGGTGTATAGCCCCATAATTGTAAGACCTACTATCATAGTTCTTTAGTTAATATCCTCAATTTTCATCCTACCGGTACACCATATAAATAGTTATGAGTCACAAGCAATCTTTCAAATGGATAAATATGCTGACTGCTGAGGAGGCAACAATTGTATAAAATCAGAGAGGGAAGACTGCTATTATTTAATATTTAAAGGGATTGTCATCAAATTTGGAGCTCCACATAACACTAACAGCCTAGTTGATACAATATGCTAAGATTTCTATCCTATCAGTATCAGTAGAGCCATATAAGCAGCTAAAAAGATAAGAACAAATTTTCACTTCAGCCCCATTTCAATTTTTTTTATTTAAATCGACCCTTTTTTTTATTTACCAAAACCGACCCGATTTTTTGATTAGCAGCCTAATCACCATCCTAAACAGTCGGGGTTGCCAACCCCGACTATTTAGGAGGGTGTTAAACCCTAATTAGAAGCCTTAAACCCTAAAAATTATTGTCCTAAATAGTCGGGGTTGCCAACCCCGACTGTTTAGCAAGGTGATTAAGCTGCTAATCAAAAAATCGGGTCGGTTTTCGTAAAAAAAAAGTCGATTTAAATAAAAAAATTTGAAATGGGGCTGAAGTGAAAAATTGTTCAAAAGATAAAGCTATGCTAAAAAGGGTAAGTTATTCATATCTTTTGAAGTTAAGAATTTGCAGCCATACACCTTCAGAAAAGTCAGCGCTTATGGAAATACATGTGGGTTGAATAAATATACTTGGCACTTTTACTAGAACATAATGTTGTATGCGTCACTTGAGATGATCAGAAACATCAAGGAACTCAGCAGTGAATGCTAAAAGATGATATGCAGTCAAGGAACCGCTAACATAAACAAGACAACCTAGTGGGAACATGGTCTCCAAATGCTAGTTAGATAGAGCTCCAGAGCTACACTTTCAAACCCCTTTCTATTAGCATAAAAGACCACTAAATTCACATTACATGCTTTCAGCAAATAATGAAATCAAAATGTTTAAGACACTAAAACAACGTGACACTAAATAGATATAAGGGCAAAGTAAGATGCTCTTTTTTCTTTTGCATAAATGGCACTTCAAGTACGATGCAGCTATAGTCTTACCAAGGGAAGCAAAGAAATCATTCAACACTCCAATCAGATGACCAAGTGTGAGATTCCGATCGCATATGAGACCTTACAAAAACCAGAGTTAGTGGAGCTGCAAAGGCTTGCTAACACCTTAAGTTTTTTTCTTTAAAATATTTGGATCAAATATATGATTATTCAT
Organism: Asparagus kiusianus; assembly: GCA_022839385.1. NCBI lineage: Eukaryota > Viridiplantae > Streptophyta > Magnoliopsida > Asparagales > Asparagaceae > Asparagus > Asparagus kiusianus. The sequence goes on along the minus strand of BQKN01064953.1, from coordinate 348,924 downwards.
TAATCATAACAGCAAAGCAGAGGCCTACCTTCTATCTGATGAAACTCTGCCAGATGAGTTCGGTCAACAGCCTCGTTCCTGAAAACACGATCTATAGAGTAGTATCTCTTGGGAGTAAAAGGCTTCTGGACATAATGACACATCAATTAGAACTCAGTTTTTCTGATAAAGTGATTTTGATATGGCATCAAATAAAATTTCAAGAGATTCCTGGTTCAAAAATTACCATCGTCAAAATACAGTTGTTTACCCTCCTTTTCTGCCTTTCCGACGAAAGTTTAAAACTGAAAGTTTTCTTTTTTTTTTTAACGTAAGGACCACAAAAGGGAGAATAGAAGTATTATTGAGCTCCATATACATTTTCATTCGGGCCCCCGGCCCGGGCCGGTTATTTGATATATATATATATATATGAGAAAAATAGGTATGCTTGGTAGTGAGGTGTCATATTTCCATCCACTCATTCCAACATGAATGTGGGCCCCAATTTCAATGAGTGGAGGGGAATATGTCACCTCACTACCAAACACAAAAACTTGTGCTTGGTACCAAGCATACCCATCTTTCTCTCTCTCTCTCTCTCTCTCTCTCTCTCTCTCTCTC
>BQKN01064953.1:333925-347921 GCA_022839385.1 Asparagus kiusianus | reverse complement strand
TATATAAGTGCATAAGTATAATTATATATAAGTATATTGCATCTAGTATATATAAAAGTATATCATATAAGTAAATTGCATAACTGTACTTAAATAAGAATAATGTAAGTATGTAACAAATACATATATAACTATATAATACATATTTATAAATAAGTAATATATACTTAAGTGACTCTCTCTCTCTCTCTCAAGTTATAACTTATAAGTATATACAATATATTTACATATAATATATGTATATAATATATAGCTATATAATAATTTGTAAGTATATACTAATACATACTTATATAAATATAATAATATTAATCTAATTTTTAGCAAACTTTTACCAAAAAAAGAAAAAAAAAGAAAATGTCTGGACCGGCTCGGTGCCCGGCCTGCTCGGGCTCGGGCCCGGACCCGGTTTGCCGGGTTAGGCCGGCTCGGTGCCCGGCCTGCTCGGGCCCAGACCCGGTTTGCCGGGCTAGGCCGGGCCGGGCCGTTTGGACAGGCCTAACAACAACTATCTTTTGGGTATTTTTGTAGTATGTTGAACTCATACTAGATCAAGGACCTAAGGATCACATACATAAAATTTAAGCTTTTAGTGTAGAGGCTCTGAACAATGACATATAAGTTAGACGTTGAAATCAAATATTAACTGAAAAAATAACTCGCAAAGAAAGAGAATTACATTAGACACATTGTGGTGCATTTTGCTTGAGGGAAGGAACCGAAGGATATTTTACTTTTGGAACTGCTTTGACCTAAACATAGACAGGAATAGTCACAAGACGTTGACACATTGATGAGTTGGCTTCAGGTCCATGTGGATACCCTAGGCTATGTCCTAAAACCAAACAGATGGAGCAAATAATAGTAGGGGGCAAGGATATTCTTTTTCTCCTTCTTTCTTTGTCAAGTTCGACGTTAAATAAGGAAAAAGAAAACAAGTAGGCCGAAGTCCCTCGTAATAAAGGAGAAGTGACTAGTAAAAAGAAGTTTGAACCAAAGCCCTCAAAGTCCCAGACAATCAGACTCAAAAAGACCAAATAGCAAGTAAAAGTGCCTAGTGAAAGAAGTTTGAACTCATAGCCCTCAAGTCCTGGGCAGCCAGACTCAAAAGATCATAGCAAGTTTGAACTGCAATACTTGTGATTATGCCAGAGTTTATAGTCTACCAGACTTCAACAACAGCAATTAACAAATATACACACATATGTACATACATAATACACACACACATATATACATAAACACACAAACACATGAGATTGTATTGCATAGCACCACTTTAGCAAGTGGGCATAACTAGCTTGGTTATGCACTAGGAGTTTCTACTTGGTTAACATTAATGAATTAGTCATAAGAGTGCACCTTCTGAGCAAGTAGGTAAAGCATTCTTGTGGAAACTGCGGTCGTGTGAGTTCGGAGGAGATTTTTCTCTGCTTCTTCCCTTTTCCATCTATACCTATATCTGTAGAGGACATAAGTTTTGTCAGAGATTTGTTACAAGCATAACATAATCAGGTTATTAGCATACCCCAGGGATCCATAACCACCAATCTCATGGACTTGTTTTACTTTCTCCAGGTAATCTTCAGGTAATTCTCGTGTGGTAGAAGGAACTGAAAGAAAGGAGTTTGTTACTCATCTTTTGTAAGTGCAAGAGAAGAAAGATGGATCAAATTTAAATTCAAAAGCAACAAACCTTTAAGAAAGAAAGTATCATGTGAATCACGAGCAGGGTGCTGTTGAGGTTGGAATAGTGCATCAAAGTTCCAGAAACTACAGACAATAAATCAAATTGATCATAAATTCACAATTCAACTACCAGAGAACATTTGATAGTTTGACAGCACAATATTTCATGCATAAGTAGCATCACGAAGAATAAATAAAAAAGAAATGTCCTGTATAAACTGGCAAAGGGGCCTCAGTAAAGGCTCTGCACAGGCATGACACTGTTTCAAACATTGGCCACTACTACTAATATTAGCCCTGAAGTTTACAATAGCCTTTTGAGAGTGCATTCTCAGCTACAATTTTGGATGGGGTTTACACAACATAGAAAAGCTGCGAAATCAAAGATCATGGTTCATATTGAGCTTATGTGCCTGGTAATCATTTTCAAGGTCTTTACTTAGGTAATCAAATAAGATAAATCCCCTCACTGAAATCCACGACCCAATTTCTCTTCCCTGATTCAACGACTCAAAAATCTTATCACATCATTTGTATTCTCTCTGCCCTAATGAAAGTGCTACTGGATCCTCTATTGAAGCCGACAACCGATGCTGCATTTAACCGGATGCTTGGAATCGCCACCCACCAATCACTTCTTTTCCCTTATTTTTTTTTTCTAGATGAAGTCCCTTTGTTACTACCCTAAAAAAATTATATTTCCCACAAAGCTTTGCTGCTGTTCAATGCAGCATTGGTCACTCAACCAGTCACGAAGATCGCTACCTTTGCTGACATGAAGGTGACCAACTACAGTTCTCCATCCATAGTCCTTGTTCAGGTTTTTCCTTCTGAAATATAGTCTTCGATATATTGGTTCAAAAGGCATTGCAGCAGATAGCATTACGTCGTGTTAAATTTTCCCTTCATTTGCGGTATGGATATGGTAGAACACAGGATTGTAAAAACTAAAAAGATAGGAAATGGTATGCTGGGTCAGCAACAGAGAAGTTCTTACTGATTGGTGTAGTCAATTTAGGTAGATAGGTGCCATATAGGGCATAAGCAATTAGTCTTAGCTTAAGCATTCACATCTAAAATATGTTAGGAATTAGGAAACGGCTATTTCATATTGGTTCAACTACACAACTATTTCGCCAGCTGAGCACAAAGGTATGCAGCAAAAATACGTTAGCCACTTCAAAACTCAGTCTTGAATATATATATATATATATAGCTTTCAGAAAAGTTGAAACAAGTGCAAAGATTATTGCATAAATCTTCACGATCTGAGGAATCATCATCACTAAGTCTCAAATTATTAATAAACTGATCAATTTCTTCTGTAGTAAATTCTTTGGAGTCTGATAAAAGTTCATTGACCTTAGTTTTTAGATCTTTTTGTGGACATTTATTAGCATAATGTCCTTTCTTTTTGCATTTGTAACAAGTGGGGGTTTTAGTATTATTTGTTCTAGTCTTTCTTTTAGGAGGTGCTTTTTCTTCTTTCCAATTATTTCTTGGTTTCTGTCGTTTTTTATAATTTCTTATTCTTGAATTTTCCATTTGAAAACCAAATTGACAACAAAAATCTCCTAATTCCTTTTTCCCTAACAGGTTTTGATTTCTTAATTGGTTGTTAATTTTAACATCATTACAAAATTTTAGGCCAATGGTATTTACCCTCTGAATTAATTCTCCAAAAGGAATTTGATCATAAGGTATACTTCCATTACTTTGTTCTTTAATGGATTCTCTTATTCTTTCAGCAAATAAGGGTGGAAGGCCTGAAATGAATTTTTCTTTCTAAATAGGGTTATTACAATTATGTAATTGGTAGACCTTGAAAAGGAAGACGTCTTTGTACCATCTAAAGTCGGTAAGGGTCTTACACCTAAAATTCATGAGTTGTTCTCTAACTTTATCTTGAAGGCTATTAGCTAAGCCTATGAAGTGATAGTAAATGGAAAGAAGTAAGGTGTAAACAACATCACTAATATAATCTTCATTTGCATCGCGAATTGGTTCTCCTAATTGGTTTTGTTTATAATTATTTAGAATGTTATTTTTATCTGTTGGGGTAAGATAGTGATCCCACCAACCTTGCAACTGACCAGAAAAGGAAGAACATATTCCGCTTGCAATGTCCTTTTTAGTATTGCCATGTTGTTTACAGGCATTAGCATAAATAAGCATTTCTTGTAATAGATGTATAATTTGGTATTCAGTATATCCATCAAGATTCCACTCAACAAGAGAATTCCAATCAAAATTTGTCTTATGATTATTAGTTATTTCTTCAAATTGCATATCAGCTGGAATGGATCTTCTATAGTAATTTTTGGAGCTAGAAGGTTGCTTTCTAATATTTTGGATGGTTTCATTATAATCAGTCGGATAGTCAATTGTTTTATCTAAGCGAGTTTCATATTCAGACAAGACATTGATAGCAGGAGATTTATTTAAAGACATGTCTTTTAATCTCTTAGTTAATTCTTCCGTAAGATTACTCATTTTCTCACTTAGTTTAAAAGGTTTATTATTTTCTAATTTGATATTCCCAGTGAAAGTCTGAGGGGCAAAAGGTGGCATGGATATCTGGTTGATGATAGGCTTTTTCATGTCAAGGAGCATGTTTTCAATCCTATCAGTTTGTTTACCTATTGTTTGAAGATGAATGTTGGTAAAATTATTTTGTTCAATAACCAGAGAGATATATTCTTGTCTAGCTGTGTTAGAATTTGGCTCGAGAGTTTTTATAGGAGTAGCTTTGACTTTTTCTTTTCCTTTACCGAATTTTATTGGTTCAAGAGGAGGATGTAAGGTTTCGACTTCTTTATCTTTTTCTGTCTTCCATGTGTTTGAGATCTTTTTAGCATATAGACCTGGTTTTCAGTAGGTAAATGTTTAAGAGAATTCTTTTGATCTTCTATGTAAATAAACTCATACCATAAGAAAAATGGTATATTTTTTCTAATGGTTCGCATACAATCATAATATAAGGCTCGAATAGATGACCTAAAGTCCTTTTCATAAGTTTTAAAAAACCATTCCTTTTTCTGTTGGTTTTTTGGAGAATTAAATTCGTTTCTTAGAGATTCTTTATCAATCTCAAAAGGGGGTGTATTATCAAAGTTTTCAATAACATTAATGCTTAGTCTTGATGAATCGGAATCATTATAAATGGTAGTTGGCTCCATGTTATATTTAATTCCTATTAGTTTTTTGTGTTTAAAGAAGTCTTTTTCTTGGGTTGGAATAGAGGAAACTGAGGCACGTCGTTCGTCATTAGCTTCAAGAGTAATTTTTCTAAACGAAGAAAAGTTAACCTCAACATCACCATTAGGATGTTCAACAATTTTTTGAAGATTAGAATTTTCAGGGGTAAGGGTTCAATGACTTGACTTAATTTCCAAACTGAAGGAAGTTGAATTTCATTCTATTTTAAAGTTCGTGGTATAACTAGATTATTTTTAGCATGGGTAAGAAATAAAGTAGTTGCTCCTTTCTCAGGATTAACCTTAGCTAGAGGTGTGAGTGTATTCATGGCTTTATAGCAGATCCTATATGTTAAAGCTATATTCTCAGAATTGATATCCATATTAAATCCAGAGGTTTAAAGATTTAAAGTTAACACTTTGAGGATGCCAAAGTCTGATAAAGAGACTGAGAAGTTTGGAAAGGCGTTGAACAATATAGGACCATTGCTCAAACTCGACTCAATTAGACCTACTAAAGAGTCTGTAAAAACAGAGAACCTTCCGTCTCGTAAGCAAACAAGAACAGAGGTGTTAATGGTATTTCTGGTAAGTGATCTAATAGACACTTGAACTAGGCCAAGATGAAGGAATTTAAGAGTACGATCTTCAGTGATCCTTCGGATATCGTTATCACTAAGTAATTGTAATTTCTCTGTGTGAGAAGTTACAGTTTTTGTTTTTTCAATGGTTTTAACATGATATGATGTTTTTAGTTTAAAACCTTCTTTACAATAGATATCATTAGTACTAACTTTAGGCATTTTCCAATTTTGAATGGTTTGATCAATATTTTCGTAATCTAAGGATTCTGAGTTTTTAACCGACATAGTTCTTACATAGGCATTCTTCTTACCAGGAGAGAGATAACTTAGAAACTTAGGCATCTTAAGAAAGACTTTTAAGACTCAACCTGTCAACAACAAAATTTTTAATCCTTACACTTCCTTCACTATTGTTTACATTGATGATGTCCTTGTTTTCTCTAAAGATATCGACCAACACTGGAAACATCTACATATCTTCTTTAAAATCATTAAAGATAATGGTTTAGTTGTCTCTGCTAGAAAAATAAAACTCTTCCAAACCAAAATACAATTTTTAGGATATTCCATTAACAAAGGTACTATTTCTCCTATCCACAGAGTCATTGCTTTTGCTGGTAGATTTCCTGATAAGATAAAAGACACTAAACAATTACAAATATTTCTAGGATGTCTAAATTACGTGCTTCGTTGGATATGAAAGGAATCTCTTGCATAGTTCCTAAAAAAGTCTATAAAAGGAGTTGATGAGTTCCAACAATCGTCCATGTACGATCCATACTAGATCTGACCAACTGCCCATCCTACCTCCTCTACGTTCTTGACAGCCCATCTTTTTGTCTCAGTAGAGTCTTTCAGTGGCATGTTTCGGTCCTCTTCCCCATTACTTAGAAAAAGTGAGCCACCGGTTCAGGTACAAGATACTATCATTACCGTCTGGATAATTAGACCTCCAACCCGTAATCGCAACGACCCAATTGCAAGAGCGGAGCTCTACCAAGTAGGCGTTTTGGAGAGTGAAGTCTGATCCTCTCTAAGAGAAATCCCTCTGGTTTTAAGTTTTAATTTTAAGTTTAAGTCTGAGTGAGATTTGCTTTAAGCTTTCTTTTGAGTGTTTGTAATATAAGAGTGTACTACTACTACTACTACCACAGTTCATCACCAAGCTTCCAGTTTGTAAGTTTTTACGTTTATTTTCTTTCTAGTTTGTAAGTGTCTTATGTAAATATTACTATTTTAGTTTGCTTCCGTTTTTCGCTGTTACTGTTCAGTACTGTTCACGTTGTTACTGTTCATTTTTACTATTCATTCCTGTATTTTCTTCTTTAATTTTTGATATACATGTGAACAAAAAAGAAGATATAGTTATAAACAATACATATATCCTCTCCTCCGTCTACACAGTATTCCCGACGAGCTAGCTCTATCGTATCAAGACTAAACATGTCCTGATCACGGTTGGTATCAGAGCTAAGTTAGCCGATAGAGGAGTCGGCCTGCGGTGGTGAAACCATAGACCTCGTTTTGTATATCCCCATGAGAAACAACTCACTCTTTGATACTAGTGCTCGTTCTACAATAAAACAATTGTAGATATTTGTAGTAAAAAACTACCACAAATACTTTTTGCTTGATAGCTTTAAATTCTAAAGCACTCTCTTTATCTCAAAGCCTTAAGCTTCATTGCTTTATAATAGCTTTAATCTTAAGCACTTCTCTTGCTTTATTACTTTTTTGAATTGAATTTTAATTCTCTTATTTTTCTAGTATGATCTAGAATCTCTAGCATATTTTAGTTCTCCTTATTTGTTCTCCTTTTTCTTGCCTTCGTCGCAACTTACACAGCTTTGATCTGTGTTCATCCGGTATTGTTGACTGGTAGGGACACTGCGAACGTTTTAGAGTTACTACATTTGCTTAATACCTAGCTTGTTTACTTTGCTATCTTCTTTAAGTCTTTTTTCCTTAACCAGTTGTCGCAGTTCACATGGTTTTCGCCCGCTAAGCTTTGAGTGCGTCCTGGGCCTTTCTGTCCGTGTTCATCCCTTGCTGTTGATAGGTTGAGTCTTAAAAGTATTTCTTAAGATGCCTAAGTTTCTAAAATACCAACCGTGACCAGGACTTGTTTAGCCTTGATACGATAGAGCTAGCTCGTAAGGAATATTGTGTAGACGGAGGAGAGGATATAGGTATTGTTTATAACTATATCTTCTTCTTCGTTCATATGTATATCAAAAATTAAAGAAGAAAATATAGGAATAAATAGTAAAAATAAACAGTAACAACATGAACGGTAATGAACAGTAATAGCGAAAAACGGAAGCAAACTAAAGTAGTAATATTTACATAAGACACTTACAAACTAGAAAGAAAATAAACGTAAAAACTTACAAACCGGAAGCTTGGTGATGAACTCGGGTAGTAGTAGTAGTAGTACACTCTTATCTTACAAACACTCAAAAGAAAACTTAAAGCAAATCTCACTCAGACTTAAACTTAAAACTAAAACTTAAAAACTTAAAAACTTAAAAACGGATGGATTTCTCTTAGAGGGGATCAGACTTCACTTTCCAAAACGCCTCCCTGAACTCATCAACTCCTTCTCCTTTTATAGACTTTTTTAGGAACTATGCAAGAGATTCATTTCATATCCAACAAAGCTTGAGGGTCCCACCGGCTTTAATTTTGTCAAAACCTAAGAGATGTAGAATAGGCTAGCCTTTTTAATAAAAATTGGCACATCCTTAGGTATCCAAAGCAGACTGGGAGTAGACATATAGGCTGTTATTTCATCTGCAGTTTGCTTCTTTTAGCTGTGAATGAAATTTGTATAAACGTTAGTTATTTTAAACTAGAAAAAGATAATGGTTGATCAACTTTAGTGTTTAAGTCGTTGATATTTAATCAGTAGTTACCATAAGTTAATGGCGAACTTTACCATAAGATAATGGCAAATTTTACCATAAATCACATGGTATATCACAGATCAATTCCGTAACAATCATCGCCGTTGTTATCAAAACAATCTTCACTATCCATAGGAGTATCTTCAAGTACAGGTTCTTTCAGTTTAACCGGCTCTGATGTTTTAGCAGGTTCTGAAGTAGAGGACGTAGTATCCATTGGTGCTAGTATTATTAGCATTTCATCATAAGTTACGGACTTTAGTTTTTCTTCACTTGCATTTTGATATTGTAGCGCAAATTTATCATAAAGGCTTTCTTGTTTAGACTTTATATCAGATCTTCTTGGATTTGATTTTATGCCATATTCTGGACTATAGTCTGGGAGTAATGAGCTTTTTCTTCCATTTAGATAATTTGTAATATTCCAACGATCATACCATTTCACAGAAATACTTCTTACAAAATAAGATGGGGTGCTGTTAACATGATCCTAATCCCATTGCATAATCCAGGGGAGACCAAATTCCATAGATATTTGAAGCATATCATGCAGAGATAAGTTTTTTCCTTGTTTTTTAAGGACTTCTTTTGGCATAATTTCTTTTATGGCTCCAAATTTAGCCCAAAATGTTTCAATAAACCAATTTGGTAGACACATTTGATTCATAAATCGTATCCACCATGAATGCTTTCCCAGATGATTTTGAATATACAGAACATGTTCCCAAGCAGCTTGATAGTCCCAATAATTGTATTGCTGGGGACCGAATTGAGTTTTTTCTTTAAACTTTCGCGGAACATTAGGATTTTCCATATGAGTTCCATTCATTTAGTGGAATAATATGATATATTTTTAGCCGAGAGTAACTGTATTCTTTACCTCGGTATCTATGATGAGCAAATGTACTTTCTGTTTCTTTAAGAATTTTCTCATAGTAGAGGGTAGTTTTACCAAACATTGTCGGAACATAGTAATATTCTTTGGGAAGAAACTTTGCTGTTATTTCAACCGGTAAAAGAGTCTGATCAGACGTTTCAAAGATGACAAGTTTATCCAATGTTTTCTGATAAAATTGAGAATAAGTTCCTTTATTGTCTTGTGTTAAGGGAGTAGAAGTTCTCCCTTTTTCATGTGAGAGAGCCTTTTCGTAATGATATTTCGACGGGGCCATATCCTTGTAGAAATTCCCTGGAGAGGAAATCAGGTAAATTATTATTATCCCCCTTAATAAATTCTATATCAAAATCAAACACAGTAAGGATAGCTTGCCATCTAGCAAATATCTGTTTAGATTCTAAATTTTGAACATTTTTATTGATAACATATTTGACAGACATGCAGTCGATTCTGAGTAAGAACTTTTGATTTAATAAATCACTTTGAAATTTATTGATAGAAAGAACAATAGCAAGCATTTCTTTTTTAATTGTTGAATAATTTTTTCGAGTGTCATTCCAAGCGCCAGAAGTAAAGGCGACTAGAACTTCTTTATTGTTAACTTTTTGCTTAAGTATTCCCCCATATCCAAAATCAGATGCATATGTTTCAATTATTTTAAAAGTTGTGGGATCTGGAAGAGATAAACAAGGCAATGTTTTTACTTTAGTTTTTATCCTTTTGACCGCTTCAGAATGTCTTTCTGTCCATTCGGTACAATCCTTTTTTAATCGATCACTAAGAATTTTTCTATCATAGGCCAGGTCTTTATAGAAATCAGAAACGTAATTTAGACATCCTAGAAATCTTTGTAATTGTTTAGTGTCTTTTATCTCATCAGGAAATCTATCAGCAAAAGCAATGACTCTGTGGATAGGAGAAATAGTACATTTGTTAATGGAATATCCTAAAAATTGTATTTTGGTTTGGAAGAGTTTTATTTTTCTAGCAGAGACAATTAAACCATTATCTTTAATGATTTTAAAGAAAATATGTAGATGTTTCCAGTGTTGGTCGATATCTTTAGAGAAAACAATGACATCATCAATGTAAACAATAGTGAAGGAAGTGTAAGGATTAAAAATTTCGTTCATTATTTTCTGGAATTCGGAATGAGCATTTTTTAAACCAAAAGGCATAACATTCCACTCATAATGACCAAAAGGGACAGTAAAAGTTGTTTTATAGCGATCCTCTTCAGCAATTTGCACTTGCCAAAATCCTGACTTCATGTCAAATTTTGAAAATAATCTTGTTCCTTGTAATCTCTTGATTAAATCTTGTTTATTTGGTATAGGATATCGAATCCATTGTAAGACTTTATTAAGAGGCTTGTAATTGATAACCAATCTAGGAACTCCTCTTTCTAGTTCCGCAGCATTCTCAACATAAAAAGCTGCACAACTCCAAGGAGAAGAGCTAGGCCTAATCAAGTTTTTCTTTTGCAGATCAGAAATCTCTTGTTTACATATTTCTAAAAGTCTCTGACTCATTTGTATTGGGCGAGCTTTGGTAGGGATTTTATTTTCAGAAAAAACTTTTTCATATGGGAGGTTAACAACATGTTTTTTTATGAACCAAAAAGCATGAGGAACCTCCGAACAAACTTCTTTTTCAAGTTTTTCATGGAATAGTTTTATCTTTTCAACAAATTTTTCTTTATTAATTTGTTTTTCAATCTTTTCTAATTTAATCTCATCAGAAATGTCTTGAAGGAAATTTTCTTTATGAGATAAAGAAGAGACTAAATGATTAAGATAAGCTTCTTCACGAGCGTCGTTAAACTTGATAGTATATTTAAACCCATTAGTATGAAAATGAAGTCCATTGTCGTCAACAGAAAAGGATTTGAGTAAATTAATGAAAGGAATACCAATGATAATACTCTGTTGTAAATCTTTGACCAGGATAAAAGATGTTTTTAAACATAAACCTTGATTGCAGACATGAACATCAGAAAGTTTATATTCAATACTAAGACTTTGTTCATTCGCAGAATTAAGACTATGAGTTGTTTTTTCAAAGTATTGAGAGGGAACAATGCCTTCTCTAATACAATTTAGGTCTGCTCCGGTGTCAATTAAAGCAGTATCTTTGACAGTAAAACTGGACTGAATTGAGGATAATATCACATTTCCATTTTTGTCTGATATACTTTTCTACGGTATCAATATTATTAGGGCATTTTGTATTATTTGGGTGAGACCTTAAGATAAAAATTTCTTGTTTAAGATTTTTAAGCTGAATTTTGACTTCTTTTTGTTCTTTTTTGAGGTCTTCAATGGATGCTTTCTTAGATGGAAAGGTTAGAGTAGAAGAGGCACTCTTTCTTTTTTATCATCTCGAGATATTTTTTTTAACTGTATCCCCTTTTCTTGAGGATTAATAATGGCGTTAATGGTCTCAAGAATGAATTGTTCATGTTCATCTAGGGTATTTAATTCAGAAGAACTATTAGAAGATGTTATGGATGAATCAGAACTATTTTCCTTCTTAGAAGTGCAAAGATTATTGCACTCATTGTTAGATGAAGAATTATCATCAATGAGATTTAAAGTATTCATAAGTTTTTCGATTTCATCTTCAGTAAAGGTATTGGAGTTTAATATTAACTCATTAACCCTCTTTTTCATTTCTTTTTGAAAACATTTATTAGCATAATGTTCTTTTTGTTTACATTTGTAACATGTAGGAATCTTCCTAAAATTTCTTTTAGGGGGTTTTCTTGGTATTCTTTCAGTTTTATTAGGACTTTGTGTTTTTTGGTAATTCTTGGAATTAGATTTTGTTTTTTGATAATTCTTAGGACTATTTTTTATCTTAGGATTTTTTGTTTGAAAACCAAATTGATAACAAAAATCTCCCAATTCTCGTTTTCCTAGAAGGTTTTGGTTTTTTAGTTGATTCTTAATTTTAATATCATTGCAAAGTTTTAAACCAATAGTGTTAACTTTTTGAATTAATTCTCCGAAAGGAATTTGATCATAGAGAATGGTGCCATTACATTGCTCTTTAAGGGATGTTCTAACCTTTTCGGCAAAAAGGGGTAGAAGGCCAGAAAGGGAAAATTTTGAAAAACGACATTTTCTCAAATTTAATAGGCAAAACCAACCGCCTAACAAAATATTTGGCAAAATCGACTCTTTTTTACACGGGACTACTAGTCCCGTGCAAAAAAGAGTCGATTTTCCAAATCAACTCACTCAGACGCCGTCGTCCTCCTCCCAATCCACCGTCATCCTCCTCCCAACTCACCCAACAGCCGTTGTCCTCTCCACCACGCCGTCGTCCTCCTCCCAATCCACCGCCGCCCCTCCTCAGACCAGCCCTCCGCTAGCCTCCTCCTCCGTCCTGCACTCCAGCCCACACCACCGCCGCCCTGAGCCGCCCTCCCTTCCTCCCCGAGCTCCAGCCCAACCGCCTCCACCCCAAACTTAGATCCGTCTCTCCCTCGTCGCCTCCCCGACGCCGTCGCCCCTCCCCTTCGCTGTCGCGCCTCCCTCAATCCAACCGCCACACGCCCGGAGCTCCTCCGCCAACCTCACCGCCTCGCCAACAGCCCCGCCAACCTCCTCCAGATCCGATCAGCCCAGCCGCTTCTTCCTATCTCCACACCACCTGCACCGCTATCATCGCACAGCCCCCTCCCCCTCCGCCCAGCTCGGCACCTCCGCCCTCTTCATCTCCTCGCCGCTCGTCACCGCCCCAACCCAGCACCTCGTCACCGCTCCATTAACCACCAGGACCGTCACGCCACCACACGGTGAGTGGAGGCTGGGCGCGGCTCTGGTGAGCTCAGCCGGTGATGGGGAGAAGCAGGGAGAGATGAGGAGAAGGGGCTGAGGGATAAGGGGGAAGAGGGGGGCGTCGGGTGAGTTGATTTTGGAAAATCAACCCTTTTTTGCACGGGACTAGTGGTCCCGTGTAAAAAAAAAGTCGATTTTGCCAAATATTTTGTTAAACGGCCGGTTTTGCCTATTAATTTTGAGAAAATATCGTTTTTCAAAATTTTCCCGGCCAGAAATAAACTTTTTTTCCAAATGGGATTATTACAATCGTGTAGTTGGTAAATTTTTGACAAAAAAACATTTTTATACCATTTAAAATCTGTAAGGGTTTTACACCTAAAATTTATGAGTTGTTCTCTGACTTTATCTTGTAGGCTATCGACAAGTCCTACAAAATGATGACATATAGCAACATTGTTTTAAAACCTCCGCCTAATCCGCTTAGGCGTACGTCTAGGCTTAGGCGGTACCTAGGTCGTCTAACTAACGCCTAGCATCTAGGCGGTATTTAGGTTGTCTACCTAGATTTTACGAGCGTTTAGAGGAGCATTGCCTGCTTACGTGGATTGCATCCTATAGGTCTTGATTGTGATTTTATGTGTCGTAGCCTACACGTCCTCCAAACTCCATTAACCTCCAAATATGAATACATCCACTACCTCCTCCGACCTTCAGCAAAACCTCATCGATCACCACTTAAATGAAGAAAGAAAAAACACCCAAAAACCGCTTAGACGCTCTCCTAGGCGACTAAGCGCTGGGCGTCAAGTCCGACGCCTAGAAGCGCCCAGCGTTTAATATAACATTGTATAGCAAGAAGCAGGGTATAGACAGCATCATTAATCACTTGTCCTGTCTTATCAAGAATTGGTTCTCCTCCATATTGGGTTTTTTT
>BQKN01064953.1:239235-328925 GCA_022839385.1 Asparagus kiusianus | reverse complement strand
TATATATATATATATATATATATATATAGAACATAGGTTAGTAACGTTCACCGACTATTTTTGGGACCCAAGATCATATAGTGAACAATTCATCTGACAATCAAACGAAAGGTCCACTTTATCCAGAAAGGAATATCTCATTCGAAATAGACCTGAGAAATAAAGATATCCAACATGATTGCAGACAAACTAATCTTTTTTAAGAAAACCTACAGAGTACAAAAGAGATTCGCTACTAAAAATCGCAATTGCATGCAACCATACAGTGATGCAACGCAATACAACCTTTCAACGTTAACTAGACATTTGTTCAACTCTCACCTTACTGGAAACAGAAATATGATGTCATGCAGATGACATAATACTATTTACATCTAGGAAAGAAACAAAATATTGTGTACCTGCTCTCAACAAAATTATTTGTTGGCATCTCCTCAAAACTGCACCCAAAAAAATTGCATTCAGGACTGCCACCAATATACACAAACTTAAACTTAATCACCTAAGAACAATTCATATAAGCTTACCCCATCTGAAGAAAGATATTCTGGATTGCTTCTCGCACCTGAAACAAATAATTTTGAAGCATCATCAAACAAAAATGTCCAAGTCATTAATAAAGAAAAGATAGCAAAAAAAGTCTCATTCACTGATTATAGTGAATAGCGGTTAATGTGTAGACGAAAACCACTAGAGTATTAGTTGCTGGAAATTGGAGAATCTGATTTGTTGACGAAAAAATTAGGATGATAAGCATATCTTGACAACGTAGTTGCAATATTGGAGAATGAATTTACACCCTCTAAAACATCATAAACCTACATTCTCACCCTTCCCATGAGCCTTCTGGAATAACTACAGTCACAATTCCAAGATGGTTGCATTGTAGCGCTAACCAAGAGCTGATGATAATCCCTCTAGTTATTTAGCAGATTCTTCATCATTTCCTCTCACCATTAACAAATTTCCGCTATAAACATTTTGAAGAAAAGTAAGTACTCTTGCCAGATCTTGTGTGCATCACAAACCATAATCACATATAGGAGATATCAAAAGGATAAGTCGTGTCATCCTCACTATAGTATAGGGTAAATGTAAGTTGAGTGATATGTGGTTCTCTGGGATGCTATAATAGTTTTCCCTCAAAACTTCAATATTTTATTATATTTTATTACCAAAAATATAGAAAATCCAAGGGTGCAAGGAATGCATACAGTAACTGCATGCCCACGGAATACATAGAGTACTAGTGTACTACATGCCCACATTGCATACTCATATTGACAAAACATATTAATACACATATTGACAAAACATATTAATACACACATAATTCCATGAAAATATGAGGAAAACAAAGGAGGGACATCACACGCATAACTAATTAGGCTCGGTCAGATAAAACATGAACATCTCTCATATGATCCCTAATCTAATCCATGTTTCAAATGGGTCTGGGACTAACGATTTTGATGCTAATCCAGACAATTCCAGTTAGAACCGAAGGACTACACTCGGAGTAAGTCAACTGACTTGAAGCATGTCTGTTCATCAACTCGTCGTGTATCATTAACAAGCAGTGTGCCCTCTTGAGGCTCGACTCATCATGCAACCTATGGTCCCATTTTTATGTCTGTACACACTGTATTGACCTTGAATGTTAATTCTACTGATATCTCAAAATCTTTCCTTGCACAATCTCTGCATTTGTAATTATATCATTTTAATCCCATGTCCTTTGTAAATCAATAATTGTCTATTCAGTTCCAAGATGTAGTTAACATGATAAGGACTATATTCGAAAATTTGAAACTAGATTAACGGGCCAGAAAAATATAAGCATTTTTTATTGATCAGCCTCCGTAGCATACTAATAGTAAGTAATAGTTCTTTTCCAATAATATGTTTGTATTAGGAAAAGTCAGCACTACACATGCTGAAGCAATAAAAATGTTTTTACTGAGTAGCAGCTAATGTTGGTACCGATAAGCACGATATCATTAAAAAAATAAAGGGGAGAGATAGTTTATGCCTCAAGCAGAGGATGCAGGTAGCCTATTTCAATTGGTTGTTCTTGAACATCTAGGTTGTAGTCTTTGAACTCTATGTCCTTCCAGTCGCCCCTGGAAAGAAAAAGGAAAAAAAAAAGCCAAGGCTGAACAGTAAGCACGTAACATCTTAAAAGTTCATGCGCAATGGGAATATATAAGGCAGTGAAAAGACTCATGCTTTGTGTGAATTTTGAAGTTACTGATATAGAATTATCAAAAATCATACCAGCCTATGTGATACACTAGACTTATACTGTTATACATAATAACAAAGTACTGAATATTCATATTTTGTGCCAAGGGTTACAGTACGATTATGGAGTAACCATCATTATTGTGGAGGTCTTACTCGCATTAGTTATCAGTGTCAACAAATACATGACAGGAAAACTATTCCCATACATATTAACGTTTAACAGCTAAGATGGGATAGTCGTAGTACCTCAGTAGATGTTCCCGAGTTAGATCAGTTGCAACCTTCTTTCTCTCTGGTGCATATTTAGGGCCTTTTTTCAGAGAGTAACCCTTCCATGTCCTGTGAAAAGTGAAAAGGAAGAAAAGGTATATCATATAAACCTGAATGTAGTATAAATGTCACTCACAAAATTAAGGATAAGTAAGATATCCATACAACATACACAGCAGATAACACATAATTAATCAAAAGCATAGAGACAGATTATTGTGGCATTAAACAAATAAAATCTCAACCAGAAGGGGAAAGGAACGATTACTGAAGGGTAATGAGCTTCCTCTTTTTCAGTGTAGCAATGTCCTTATCATCGACCATCTGTGATAATGCAAAAGTTAGAGACACAAAGAAAATGTAAATGAATAAAAAGTACAACTCAAAAAAATTGTCAGGTGTATATAACTATGTAGCAGAGACGCCTGTCATGAAGACATGTCTTGTCAACAAGGTATCAAAACAACCCATCAAATAAAGGCACCAATCTAATTTCATCTCTCGATATACTAAACAAAAAAGTCCATCAAATAGTAAGATGCACCTTTCCATCCTCAATATTTTTTAGCAAATCTTTGACGCTATCTTCGACATGATCCACCTAAGAAGGACAAAGAGCATCATTGCAAAAGATCATATTATGTATAAAACAAAAGAATTGCTATGTACATGTATCTGAATTAAAGCATCACATCATCCAGCACTATCTGCCAACTTTCTCATAAAACTGGTACATTTGAAACACCAACGAACCATTAGAAGAAGAATGCAACAAAGAATATTTACAGCAGAACAGTAATAATATATCTTATAACAGAGAAGATCTGACGAACAACCTGACTGTTAGATCATGAGCAACTATTGGACTAATTCAAGGACTCCTATTTAAATGTTTGTGTTGCAAGCATGTGGCTAGTACTTGAAAGGAACATATTCAAGTGTCTATCTCTTTAATTGCATGCATTTAATCATTCAAACATTTAGACAATGTCATCTCTGCTGAAAAAGGAGCCCAGTGCATATTGCTCCCACCATTGTGGGCTTTGGGGAGGGACAGATACGCAGCCTTACCCCACATGTAGCACCTCCAGGTCACGCGGCAATAACCTTACTATTACGCCAAGGTTCACCCTCCATCAAGAGACCATTATTATCAAACATGATTTATGCTACTTCGTCTCATTAGGTGACAATGTAGCGAACACAAAAAAGATAGAAGTTACCTTAGTAGCATAGAATACCTAAGTAAAGATTGCATGAAGAATGTTCTTAAGTCATAAGATTAGAAGTTGAGAAAATTAATACTTATATAGTTAAAATCTATGTTGCATGGATACGGGTGCGGTTGCAGGTGCGGGCGCGGGTGTCGGTGCCGGTACTGGCACTGACACGACAAATTTGTATAAGACAGGGTATGGAGACACGACTATATAAATATTTATATACACATAAATTATATATTGCAATTAATAATTTATATGAGAACAAGGACAAGAATTAAAACTCTTAAACATTTTTAGGTTTCTTTTATTATGTGGATTATGGATTGGAAAATCACTAGTTTTTGAACTAGACATCCAAGCGACCCTTCAAAATCATAAATCGGAACTTGACTTATATCCAATGAGCTTCAAGAAAAGGGTGTGAACCGTAGGATATACGTCCAAAAAATATATGACAAGTATTTTAAATTAAAATATGAATTTTATAATTGAGTACATGCCCATAAATGTATGCACATATACAAGGAGTGTCCAAGGACTTTGGGTACGGGTATGGGTGCATTTTGGGTACAGCTTCAGATTAGAAATGCATAGGTAATGTAGGTTAAATTAGTATTAGATGTTGCTAATAATTAAAGATGACCCAGCCAGCAATTTTATGGTCAGTAATACTGAACCTTGGAAGATAGAAAGAGGCAAAACAAGCTTAAAAATATATTTATCTTTTGTCATCTAACTTTTCATTGGGTTGTGTTGTCAAATGCCCTAATGGCACCTGTACCAGAGGTAGAGACATGCTCTTTTCTCCCTCTTGTGTTAATAAACAACAAATTTAGTTTGTTTATATAACACATTTAACTTGTTATAGTACGTATACCTAAAATATCCTTGTATGCATTTTCAACGTAAAAGCCTTGGGGGACACCATGAAATGATAATCAGGTTTTTGGCAAATGAAATATAATCAATTTTGAAAAATTTAAACCTGACTTAGCCTAAATAAGAAACCAATAGCTCTGGTATGGATTAAAAACCTTGACAACACTACAGCAAATATGGTAAGAATTAGATAGGCATGAAGCTAGGCATGAAGCACATAATGTTGGTCTTTTGCTTGGAATGTTTTATATTTTTCATGAATTTTTATATATATGTGATAGATAATAGATAGTATGCGTGTATTAAAAATTTCAAAAACACATATTTTTGCATAATCCAGTTAATCGCCGTATTATCAAATTAATTGCTACCTGATATGGGACCATATGCATAATGAACCATGACGGTATTTCAGCGAGTGCGAGTTATGTATGTTATGCACCCGCAAAATTTTATTATGCGGGCACATACTCTTTAACCGCTCGATTATGCGGTTTGACCACATAATCAGGCTAGTGTCAGCTACCCAACATGTTTTAGTGTTGGGTAGCCGTACTTGGGCGAGTAATCAGTCGGGTAGAGCATGTTTTCGAACACTGCATAACCCTTTTACCAAACAATTTTTTAACAGTTTATGTATGAGCAGCATTATCAAATTAATTGCTACCTGATATGGGACCATACGCATAAACCATGACGGTATTTCAGCGAGTGCGAGTCGTGTATGTTATGCACCCGCATAATTTCATTATGCAAGCACATACTCTTTAACCGCTCGATTATGTGGTTTGACCGCATAATCGAGCTAGTGTCAGCTACCCAACATGTTTTGGTGTCGGATAGCCGTACTTGGGCGAGTAATCAGCCGAGTAGAGTGCGTTTTCGAGCACTGCATAACCCTTTTACCAAACAAAATTTTAACAGTTTATGTATGATATTCATTTGTATCAATTACTATAATCATAATCATCAATGAGCTTTTTGTCTGGTATTTCATGGAAGCTAATCCTTTGTTGCTAATGAAGAGTGCAAAGCTAATCCATCTGAACCTTACATTTTTATGACTATAAACTGGAAATCTCCATTTGATTTATTTGAGAATGCACGGAAGACCCAGATAATCGAGGCCAGAAGGTGAGCAGTTAACGCTTAACATGTGCCCCGAGGCCACTCACTAGCGTACAGAGTTCTATTTTTCCACACTGTACAGTTGGCATTTCTAAATAGCTAAATAGGGTAATGATTACCAAATATTATGTAATCCTCCTAGCTGAAAATCAAATTAAATGGTTAAGGAATTCTAGTTTGACATATTGGCGCGACAATGTGGAACATTTAAAATAAAAAACAAATAAAAAGTCTACCTTTCTCAAGACCAATTGTTTCCCGATCTCCACCCATTTGTTTTTAATAGCTTGTGACGAACCAATCTTAAAAATCTGACTGCCTACTTTTTTCTGAAATAAAATCAAACAAAAAAGATAAATAAGCACAATCACCAAACAAAAATACTCAAAAATCATTATATAAAAAAAACCAACCCGTCACCTCGAGTTCGGCTCTTGATATCCCCTCAGCAGGCACTGCCCAGAACACCTGAGCCTCCGGAGATCCATTCAAAGCGTACGACTTCGCCTCATCAGTCAGCAACCATCGCTCCTTCTTTATATCCTGCTTCCATAAAATGGAAAGAGGAAATATTAGCTAGGGTTTTGATTACACAATATAAAAAAATGAGATCGATTAGATCGATAACTGACCTGAGATTCGATCAGTTGGAATCCGCAGAGGCTCTTGATGACGCTCTCGAGCTCGCTGTGGCCGATTCCGACGCTGGAAGCGAACTGATGAGAGTCTGATATCACTTCGTTGGACTGTAGAAAACCTAGGATCGATCTCTCCGCCCTCGTTTTGTCGTCTGAATCTGCCGCCGCCATTTTTTCTACAAGCTAAGCAGTCGCCGGAGGGTAGGGTGTTTGAGGAGAGGAGGGCGTAAAAATTGAGCAAATTTCAGTCGGACCCAAACAACCGGATCCAAATCCAATTGCAAATTTCAGCCGGAGGATATTAGGCCATGTTTGTGTTTTGGGTATTGAAGAAATTTTCAAAACCGACCCTAATCATATTTTTATTTTCAAAACCAACCCATTTTTTTTTATTTATTAAAATCGACTCACTTTTTGTCACGTTAGCTTAATCTCATTTCCTAATTAATCGGGGTTGCCAGCCCCGACTATTTAGGACAGCAAAAACCGGGTTTAAGGCTTCTAATTGGGGTTTAACAATCTCCTAAATAGTCGGGGTTGCCAACCCTGACTGTTTAAGAATGAGATTAAGCTGACGTGGCAAAAAGTGGGTCGATTTTGATAAATAAAAAAAAGTGGGTCGGTTTTAAAAATAAAAACATGGTTTGGGTCGGTTTGAAAATTTCTTCTTTGGGTATTATTTTAAAATAAGGCTATTGTTTCACCTGACTTTCACTTGTATACCCTTTTTTGTATTTGGCAGCAAAAAAATACGCTAAAGTTTTTTAAATTTATACTTATATACAATCACTTCCTTTGGCAGGATTTATGTACCCTAAAGTCTTTAAATCTGGCACTTAATTACTCTAAAATTTTTAAATTTGTCACTTAAATATCCTAGAATTTTTAAAACATGCACTTAGATTCCCTCAAGTTTGCAAAATTGAGGGTATTTATATGGCCGTTTTAAAAAATTTAGGGTATTTAAGTGCTAGTTGTAAAAACTTTAGGAAATTTAAGCGTCACCAAAAAAATTGAGGGTACATGTTGATGTCAGTTATTTAACAAGGGTTTAGTTCAGGATTAATGTGAGGTTAGAGTCCTCAAACTTCTTCAGATGGTTGGTCCGGAAACCTGTTGTTCTTCCCTGCACACGAAGAACTCATAAGAGACCGGAATTGAGTTCTCTAGTTGTTCCTCCGATGATCAAGTCAGTATATGAACTTGAGTGGGAAAATGTGAGATGATGAAGAACATTTCAAAGTTGTGTCAAAAGAGCAGAGAGCTATGTTGAGCTGAATAGCTTTTTGTATAAATGATCACAAGGGCAAATAGGTAACTTGAGTCGAGTACAAGTAGGCAGCTAGCTTGATAAATAGCTTACAGGTGTTGGCCACTGGCAAAGATGGGTCATCTAAGTGGTTAGTACAAAGCGACAATAGCTGCTTGGTGCTGACGGAACCTGATGAGTCATAAAGACTTCTGTGGCTGGAGCAATGATGATTTCTAACCGCGCATTTAATGTGATGGTGAGTGGCTGTTGGTGGAGGGTTAGAGGATGACCGCCTTTCGACTCAGCACGGCAAGAAGGGACGACTCGGTCTGCCTGTCGAGAAGGGATGACTCCTAGCGAGAAGGGTTACCGCCTTTTAGTCGTCGTCCGGCTGAAGGCCAACAAACACCGTCTCGAAAGTTGTTGACCCAAACTGGCGACAAGGGACGAGTGGGCTAGGCGAGAAGGGATGTCTATCTCGGTCTAGCGAGAAGAGACTCTTGTCTCGGCTTAGCGAGAATGGTCAACTAGCCCTGGCGAGAAGGGACTAGTTAGCCAGACGAGAAAGGATGCCCGTCTCAGACTGGCGAGAAAGGACGACTTGCTCAGCCTATCTGGGTCGGCTTGGGGTGCAGTCTACTTGAGACATGTGTCTGTAGGATCTGCGGAAGCGCACACTAAACACTAGAGGGGGGTGAATAGTGTTATTTAAAATTTTTACAAGATGAATTATAACTTGCAAGAACAATGAACAACAATCTCAGAAATTGAACAATCACAACCAAGAGATTTATACTGGTTCCACCACCCCGGGTGTACATCCAGTCCCCAAGCAAATCTCGCTTGAGGTTTCCATTATGATTTTGAAACCAATTACAAAATCAAACCTGACCAGTTTGCAAGTCCCTGCAGATTACAACACCAATATCTACACCAAAAGATCTTCTCTCACACCCGAGAGAAACCTTCTTTGAAGAAAAACACAAATCCCTATAAGCCTTGATGTGAGTGTGAAGTACAGCAGTGGCTTAGGAACTTTTACTCTCTAAAAATTTGCCTAATCAATCTTTAGTAATGATGGGGAACAAAAGGCAATCTCAGAACTTTCTTTTCTTGACACTTAGAATGAGAATTTGTATCAAGAGATGATGAATTTGCTCAAAATTCAAATCTTATAAGTACTAATGTTTGTCCACAAATTCTGATGTTAAAACTTATTTATAACCTTTGAAATATTCAAATTTTAAACCAATTAACATTTAAAAACGGCTATAAATGTTCAGTTATTCAAATTCAGAACAGTTAGAAAAATTGTCTTTGTAGTCAACTACTAAGCTTAGTAGTCAACTACTTACACTGAGTCTATTCAGACTCTGTGAAGTCAAGAAACAGGGTTAGTAGTCGACTACTTAAGGCATTAGTCGACTAATCTGTAAAACTTAAGTTTTTGTAAGTTGAACTGAGAATGAGTAGTCGACTATTAATCATAATAGTCGACTAATCTATAAATATGAAGTTTCTGTAACTTTGACTAAGGCTTTTATAGTCGACTATTAAGGGTATTAGTCGACTGCAGATACATAGATATGAGATATTTGATATGTTTTGAGACTCACTTTATATCTATAAACTCTAATGGTTAACTTAGGTGATTTTTATAGTTGACCATACACTAAGCATGTGTTAGTGTGTTCTAAATACTATGTGCGTGTATGTGTTGTGAGTGATGAAGGCTTTTACAAGAATCTAAACAAAGAAAATAAAATACAATTCGACAATTACGTACATATTCTTCTTTGCTTGTCTTGTTGCCTTGAACTCATCCTTACACTTAGTTCACATATCTTGAGCATATCGGATATTGTTATCTGCATTGATATGTTAGTGCATATATAATACACATAGTAATAAATTGTTATCATTAAAATTATATCTTGGGGACAAGATATCCAACATTCTCCCCCTTTCTTTTCTTGTCAATCCTAATAAAAATTTCCCTCCACTTGAACAACTACTAAGATAATAAATTCAAACAAGAGCTCTATCTCACATTTGTTTGATTGTTAACCCTAATTAAAAAATAAAAATATCTTCTTTTTGCATCTGTTTGTAGTTGCTTTAATTTCTAAGGTTGCATTGCATATAGTTAGTAGGAATTCACCCAAGTGATTTGAGCATCTTGATTTGACACACATTTGAAAATACTCTTAAGAGCAAAAATCCCTAATCAAGATAAGGTGGAGAATTTCATCATCCTTTTATTAGCCCACAAATCACTAATTCCTCACTACACAAACGCAAGCCTTTTAAAACTCATTAGACGTTGGCCCCTAAGGACTCGAGCTCATTAAGGAATAAGAAATCCTTAAGTGAATTGGTTTAGTTTACTGAATTTGTTGGTGTCTAAGGCAAAGTTTTGCGGTTGCATAAAGCGCTCTGCAACGAACGAAGTACTTAATTGATCTTTGATTCCCCTCTAGTACTATCCTTACCTGGCTAACTAACCGGGTAAAGTTTAATCTTTTTACTAAAGGAGTTTTTGGTTAGGAGCTGGTCTAGTTGAGTTTAGGCTTAACCCTAGAGTCAAAATTGATTGACACAAGTGATTGTTATTTATTTGTTTTAATTATGTATTTCTTTTATCTCTCTCATTCTCCTTATTATCTTTTAGGTCTTTTAGTTTTTCTCTTAAAAAAATTTCCAAAAAAAGGAATTTTTTTGATGTATGTAATTTTGGGTTAGGGATAACACAAATCATTTAATTTGTGTTAAACCATCTTTTGACACAAATAAAATGGCCAATCCACCCATTCTTCAAGATATGTGTTACCTAACTAGGACTGCAATCTCATCTTGCATTAAGTTACCTAATGTCAATGGAACTAGTTTTGAGCTTAGACCTTATTTCATAAACACGCTTCCAAAATTCTTAGGAAATGAAATAGAAAACGCTTACATTTTTATCTCTGAGTTTGAGAAAGTTTATCTTATGATTAAGATTAGAGAACTATCTGAGGATGCGATTAAGCTTAGATTTATTCCTTTTGCTCTTTATAATAAAGCCAAGAACTGGCTGTATAGCTTACCCACAAATTCTATCTCAACTTGAGATGAATTTGTTACTGCTTTCCTGAAGAAAATTTCCAAATCCACAAAACGGTTAAGCTGAGAAATAGCATTCAAAACTTCAGGATAGTCCCGGGAAAGCCATTCTGGGAGTATTTTGATATGTTTAATGATCTTCTTATCCAATGTCCTCACCACGGTCTAGAAAAGTAGCGATTATGCCAGATCATCTATGAAGGATTGGATTATTCTTTAAAAACTTCCTTAGAATCGATGTGTCAAGGTGATTTCATGAAGAAAATATCGATGAAACTTGGGAATTTTAGGGCGTTTCTCTGAGAAAACCATGCAGTAGGAACACTGTGATGACATAGTATCATTAGTTCCCCAACCCAAATCTAGTGATATTTCCTTAGAGTTAAACATAGCCTTTAAAGTAAAGATGGCTACAATCTTGTGCAGGTTAGAAGCCTCAGAAATCAAGGAATGAGCTCCAGCTCAAATCAATCAAGTTTTCGCCTCAGGTTATCACAACTGTCTTTCTTTAGCCCATATTTCAGAGGAATGTCCTCTCTTAGGAAACACTCAATCACTAGAGCAGATGAATGTTGCATTCCATCGTCCTAGAAATGATTTGTTTTCTCCAACCTACAATCCGAGTTAGAGAAATCATCCCAATTTTGCGTGAAATTAAGGAGATTACTCTGGAAATCGAAACTTTACTCCCACTTCAAACCAACAATTTCCTAGAGGTAACACAGTTCCATTCAACTCAATAAATAATTTTTAACAATCTACTCTGCCTTTTCCAAACCAACATCCTCTTCCTCATCAAATTGTAAATCCTCCGAGTTCTGATTACTCTAGAAGATCAGAAGAAAACCATTTTCTTATGCTTGTATGGAATCTTTGTCTACCAACGCATGCCTTTGGGGCTGTGTAACGCACCGACCACATTCCAACGATGTATGATCAATATTTTCTCTGACATGGTAGAACGATTTCTAGAAATTTTTATGGACGACTTTTCCATTTTTAATGACACATTCTTTGAGTGTTTACATCATCTTAAACTGGTCCTGTCACGATGTAGGGAGAAAAATCTGACTCTCAATTAGGAGAAATATCACTTCATGGTCAAACAAAACATTGTCTTAGGGCATGTAGTTTCCAATATGGGATCGAAGTTGACAAAGCTAAGGTAGATCTCATTTCTAACCTTCCTCCTCCCAAAAATGTTAAGTATGTCGGATCATTTCTTGGTCATGCTAGTTTTTATAGATGTTTCATAAAAAAATTTAGCAAAATTGCTAGATCTTTGACCAATCTCTTAGCCAAGAATACACCATTTGATTTCTCCCCTAAATGCCTCAAAGCCTTTGATTATCTGAAAAAGAAGCTAACCACAACCCCTATCATTCATGCACTAGATTGGACTTTACCCTTCAGATTAATGTGTGATGCATCCGATTTTGCAATTGGTGATGTCCTAGGACAACACATTGATGGAAAACCACATGAGATCTACAATACCAGTCGAACACTGAACAATGCCTAGCAAAATTACTCTATCACCGAGAAAGAGTTTTTAGCTATAGTCCTTGCTTTAGAAAAATTCAGGTCCTATCTCATCGGGTCTTTGGCCAAAGTTTTCACCGATCACGCCGCACTTAAGTACCTTTTGACCAAAAAAGATGCCAAAACATGACTCATTAGATGGGTCCTCCTGCTTCAAGAGTTTGACATCCAAATCATTCACAGAAAAAGAGCAGAAAACCCCATAGTAGATCATCTTTCTAGACTTTCAAATGCACCAACATCAAACATCCTAATCAATGAACATTTTCCAGATGAACAACCCCTACAAATTCAATCTGTTCCGTAGTTTGCCGATATTGTAAATTACTTAGTCACGAAATAGATCCCTTCTCATTGGTATAAACAGGATAGATCTTGTTTCCTCTCCTAGATGAAATATTTTTACTGAGATGATCCATATCTGTTTAAGTATTGTCCTGATCAGATTTTTAGGAGGTGTATTCCAAGTGAGGAAACTAAGAGTATTCTATCTTTTTGTCATGAGCAAGCATGTGGGGGCTACTTTGGCCCAAGAAAAATACTTAAGAAAATTCTCCAGTGTGGGCTATATTGGTCCACTCTATTTAAGGATTCCTATGAGTTTCGCAAAACATGTAACCGTTGTTAGCTCTTAAGAAAAATCACTAGAAGAAATATGATGCCCTTACAATCCATTTTAGCCGTTGAGATTTTTAATTTGTGGGGTATAGATTACATGAGACCATTTCCAAATTTCTTTAGATATATCTAAATTCCAATAGACGTAGAATACATGTCGAAGTGGGTTGAAGCGGTAGCTTGCAAGACTAATGACAACACAGTTAAGTTTTTAAAGGAGAACATTTTTACCCGGTTTGGAGTGTCCCGAGTAATCATTAGTCTTTGATGAGGAAATATTCAATCACACACAAATTATTGACTTCTTATCATCCCCAAACCAGTGGTAAGTAGAGGTCACAAATAGACAGATCAAACAAATCTTAAAAAAAAACATTAATCATAACAGAAAAGACCAATCTGTTAAATTGTGTGATACTATATGGGCATATCGTACAGCCTTCAAAACCAATTTGGAGATGTCACCATACATGCTCGTGTTTGGAAAAGCTTGTCATTTACCAATTGAGTTGGAATACCGAGCAATGTGGACTATTAAACAATTGAATCTTCATTTAGACTCGATAGGAAAAGCTAGAATGCTCCAATTAAATGAGTTAGAAGGAATTTGAAATGAGACATATATAAACTCAAAAATTTACAAAGAGAAAATCAAGATTTTTCATGATAATTCAATTTTACGAAAGACACTAGGACAAAAAGTTTTACTCTACAACTCAAAATTGCATCTTTTTCCTAAAAATTAAAATCAAAATGGACGAGTCCGTATTTTGTTAATCAAATTTTCTCACATGGGGCTATCAAGATAGAAAATCTTAAAAATGTTCATATTTTTAAGGTTAATGGTCAACGTTTAAAACCATTTTTAGAATTTTCTATGCTCGGAGAAGAGAAGGTATTGGTTCTTCATGAACCACACGCACTCTTCCCCACAGGGTTCTTTTTGCAAAAAAACACACACCGCACATATATCCAGCTGGCCTTCGTTCTCTCTCCCCCCAAAAATTAAACTCCCCAAACTTTCCCCAGATTCCTCAATCCCTCTCCCCCTTCCTACGATTTCAGCCCAAATCACCGCCATGACACCGACGCCGCCAGCCCGCCCTCCGTCCGCCGTCGACGATGCCACACCCCCACGACACCGACGCAGCTAGCCCGCGATCCGTTAGCCCTCCTCCTCCGCAATCTCGCCGTCGAGCTCCTCCTCCGCCTTCAGCCCTCCTCCGTCGAGATCCTCCTCCGTCCGTCGACGACGACGCCACACCTCCACGACACCAAATCACCACCAGCCCTCCCTCCGTTAGCCCTCCTCCGCAATCTCGCCGTCGAGCTCCTCCTCCGCTACCCGGTTCCTCAAGGTTCGATCTTTGTTCTGATTAATTCACGAAAGCCCATTTGGATCTCAATATGACTCTTAGTGTGTTCTCCTGGGATAGATGATATTGAAAAATTGCTTATTCATTAAAATAATATTCGGAGAAATCTTTACTTTGACGCTCGTTTAATCATGCTTTTGTTTTGGAGACGGCTAAGTTGATTTTGGTGACCAAATAGTCGCCAAAGCTTTAAATTCAACGATATGTTTTCCTATTGAAGCTGAGCCATAACAATCTTGTTGGCCTGAGATTAATCAGCTTTTGTTAATTAGTAACGACTATACATAATGAAACATTTTAGCATGACCAGATCTACAAGACAAAGATCAAACAACAATAATGTTAATCTACAAGAGACAATGGACAAGGAGCTGGAGACTCACAGGCTTGAGCACGGTCCCAAGCCTTACAGAATCCCAGGAAGCAACGATGAAGAGGAGGATGTTGAGGATATTGTTGCTGAGGACGAACTCATGGACGAGGTCCTTGGAGTTGTCGCTGAGAGGGTTGATGGTGGTCATGTTTCGAAATTAGCTGAAGGTGGTAATACCAGTCCAAACCCTGTAGAGGTGTAGTAGAGAGCAAATTATTACAGAGTATTTTAAGGACCCTGTAGAGGTGTAGTAGAGAGCAAATCATTTTAATAGTTTTCCATTTCTTTGATTTCCCTCTTTTTTTTAGGCAAACGAACAGGCCCTTAATTGATTAAGGACCCTTGGATCTGTAATTCTGATGTTTTTTTGCTACATTTGTTTTCCTTTTTGACTATTTGAATTCCTGTTCACAAAAATTGTGGGTTCTCTGTAGCTGAAGTATGCTATTCATTGTGGATCCATCGAATCCGAGTCTGTAAGTTGTTTGGGTTACTGTAATAGTTGGTCTCTAGTTACATCGTAGTCATGCATGTTAAATGTTTTAACTAAGATTTTAATTACCTGAAATGAGAATGATGTTACTTTATGCTCCGGGTGTTAGTTTGACTATATATAACGACGTATGTATTTTATATAAGAAGCTAATCTCGTCATGCTAAAATGTTTCATGTGTTAGATGCCAGAACGCCATGAAAAATATGTGGATGTACTAAGCGATAGGAACGCAATGAAGAATATGTGCGCATACGCTAAGAGATAAGAAATGGGTTTATACGCAAGCGATCAAATGTTCCTATTAAGAATAAAATGAAATATAACCGATTCAAGTGATTTCACCAACAGTCGTAAAAAGACGCACTGCTCTATTTATGTCATGGCTTCTTCTGATAGCTTCAAACCAGATAAATTTCCACAGCACTTTATGTCATGGCTTCTTCTGATAAATTTGAATCAACTTGTATATATTATGATCTTAGTTCCTCCAAAAGAATATGGCCTCATTTATTGTTCCTGTGCTAATTTTCAGCAACAAAGAGAACAGCCTGATTTATTGTTCTTGTGGTTAACTTTCAACATATGGGGTGAACAGATGATTCCCTTGATTAGAGCACAAACCCTGTAACATTTATCAGCAACAAAGGACTGTATTGATACTAAACATGACCTTGTATTGATACTAAACAAAGAGAAGAACCAATCTCACAACATCAAACATAGGAATCAACTAAATTTCCTTCATTTACAAAAAGAATCTCTCTTCTCAAAATGCTTAGTTTTAAACCTAATTTAAAGTCCCCATCTACTCATCGTCAGCAGGGGCGTTTTTGTTGCGTTTTCTTGTTGTCTTCTTGTTATCTCTTGTTGTTGTTAGACCCTAGAGGGGGTGATTAGGGTCTTATGCTAATCTAATCCGATTTAAATGCCAATTAAAACTTATTAACAAATATATTCTTGTAAGATAGATATATAACTAATTATGAGCAAGAATACGCAATATGAACAATGAGATATATCCTATATGATGCAAATATATGTAAGGATATATAAACTAACACAAGTGTGATATAAACAAACAACAAATGTGATAGGGCAAAATATAAGAGTAAAAACAATTGGCGATATAAGATAAATGCATAAGCGAATGCGCCAATGACAAACCCAAACACACTCAAATGATCACGGGTTTGGACCTTCCGTCCTACGTCTCCGCTCCCCACTCCCGGGGAAAAATTCACTATCACAAACGGGTTTTCTACGCTCACCCGAATAACGTTTACACCTCACAATGTCGGTTTTTAATGTTCACCGATCAACGTTCACAATCACTCACAATGTCGGTTTTTAACGCTCACCGATCAACGTTCACTCCTCACACTCGGTTTTCTAGTTTACCGAAAACTTCACAACAACACACTCGGTTTTCTAGCTCACCGAAAACCTTACAACACTCTCAATGTAATAATAAATGATTTGTTCTCTCATACAAGGCGAGAACTCAATTAAGCACAACTCAATGTTACAATCTCTCACAGCCCTAATATACTATGTATGTAAATACTAAAAGCTCAATGTAGGTGTGTGTAACAATGAGATTAATCAAATCTAAACTCAATATACAACTAGCTTTAATAAAATGATAATCAAAACAAATAGATATAAAGCTAGAAATAGAGTTTAGAAAACTTCTCAATAGATTAAGAGGAAGAGGAAGAATGGTTGGATGCTCAAGCACCAATGGTTGATCTCCTCAAGCTCTTGTGAAATTGATTTCACAAACTCAAAGCCTCAATTGCTTAAAAGCTTCTTAAACAAACTTAAACCAAACTTAAACTCTTGTTTAAAACTCTTTAAACTTGTTTAAAACATTTTGTTGGTTCTTTAGAACTGAGGATATGTGGGGGTATATATAGGAACCCCAAAGAACCAAGAAAACCCAAGTGAAAAGTCCAAAAAACCAAAAAACAGCTCAGCAAAAAACTAGCCGTTACAGTGTTATGAGTCGACTCGGTACTTTTCATGAGTCGACTCATAAACTAGCCGTTTCAGGCAAAATACATCTGATGGGTCGACTCATATGTTCATGGGTCGACTCATGCACTGTTTATTGGTCGACTCATGTATTTGTGTAGGGCTGGGAATATTCGGTTCGGTTCGGTTTTAAGCTCAATCCGCATCCAATTCGAATTTTTTGGATTCTCAAAACTCTCATCCATATCCAGATTTTTTCCCCCTTCATCCGAATATTCGGCCCAACCGAAATTCGGATCGGTTCGGATCGGTTTCGGTTTTGGACCGAATTAATTCTATTTCACAAAAATCTCAATACAATTATGGCCAAGCTATAGAAACAACAGCCTGATGACCAATTATGGCCACCCTAAAAGAGATTTCTAAAAACCTCAATGCAATTAAGATGAGCAAATTTCAGATGCAAGAACAGAGGTTTATCTTATGGTGAATAAAAAATTACAGGCAGAGCTAAGAATGATTTTACTCCCTGGACAAGCAATGAACAAAAATATTAGAAAGAATAACATACGATCAGTGTCTTTAGTTAAGTGCTGAAAACTATGAACAATTAAATATAACCAGATATAGTAACACGCCAACCCTCAAGAATTTAGAGGGCAAGAGATTTGATGAAGATGAGGTATATGCAAATACAGAATGCTGGAAAAAAGAGTCCTGTGCTGATGAAACATTTTTCGGGTTGTGAGAAATTGAGTTAGGGTTAGGGATTTTTCAGTATTTATATTAGAGAATTCGGTTCGGTTTTTTTCGGGCGGTTCAGGGGTTCAAACCGGATCCAGACCGGTTTAATTCGGTTCGGGCGGTTTAGAGTCTTTTTCCCATCCATTTAATTCGGTTCGGTTAACCGGCCCACTTTTTTGGGCGGTTTTTTCGGTTGAACCGATTTTTTTCGGTTTTTGCCCACCCCTACATTTATGGGTCGACTCGTTAGGTTTGAACAGTATCGGCATATCTAGAATTTTTGCGTAGCTAGCTTTGTAAAATACATTAAAAATATTAAATCAACTCCAAAAAGTATGAAATTTTGAGAGACGTTTCTAAACATGTAGATAAACATTATAAAGAAAGAATTTCTGAAATATCACTTCCCATTTGTAAAAAATAAATATTTTAACACATATATTCCAGATTCTGAAAACTGCTGAGACACACGATTTTGTAAAATCAATTTAACATAGTAAATCAACTCCAAAAATCATGAAACTTTGGGAAAACTTTATAAACATTTAAATGAACATGTTACAAAAACTGGTTTTCAAAAAGGACATTCCTAATGAAAAAATCATCATTTTGCAAAATAGTCCAAAACATAAAAATGTTAACACGTGAGTTTTGACATTTTAGCTTAACCATGTTTTGAAACTTTACAAAATGATTTTGTAGACTTAATGAAAGATGTATATGATTGTTGTTAAGTCCAAAAACTGAGAGTATACTATTTTCACAAAATTGCATATTCTATGCAATATATATTTAGACACAATAGGATATGAAATAAATGAGTATGTATATGAATATATATTTGTTTTATATCTATGAAATCAACCCAAAACATATATGTATATATAACTATATATACACAAAATCAAAACGTGTATGTGTGTATATGATTGAGCTTAAAGTATCAACACACATAATATAAAACCTAAAACATAAATTACCTAAGCTTGATCTTGATCTTCGATGTAGCTCAACTTGGTACACTATGCGGATAAAGCTTGACTTGGATCTTCAACTTGAATTGCAAGGCTTCACCCACTATATCCGCCAACCTCCATTTGATATGATCGTTGTGGCACAATTCCATCCATCCTCCAACATATTGTTTGCCTAGAAAACACAAACACTAGACAAACAATATTAGTGGTAAATTATTTGTTAAACATCATCAAAATAAAGAGGCCAACAATCTCTCCCTTTTTGATGATGACAAACAATTTACAAAAAGGATATATGCATGAAAAAAAATATATAAATTAGAATTATCATACATATAAATAAAAAATGCTAGCTATACTCATAATATTTCTCCCCCTTTGACAACATCAAAAAGGGAAAAACAAGAAATAAAGAGAGCGAAAGCTCCCCCTATCAAAAAGCATAGGTGAGTATAAAACAAGTATATGGATTGCTCTCCCTATCAAAATGACATATAGGATATAGGCAATAAAAGATCATGGCAAATATGTGAATAAGCATAAATGAAAAAATATGATAAACACCACTCACATACAAAAAGATAACGAGAACACATATAAATATGTTAATATGAAAATAGTGTCTCATTAACACAAATAAAATAAAAACCTTGTAAAAATAGATTTATGAAAACAAATGAAAGAATAACATGAGAATCATGCAAAAAGAGTTTTCGAATGAAAACAAATCAACCAAATAAAATCATAAATCAACCACAATCACATAAAACGAAACCATCATTGATTTTTAAAAATCAAGAGAGGCAACTATATCTAGCTCTTGAGCTAGTATCAACCCATATGAACATTTTAGCACCCGGTAAACAAAATTTTGGAATAAACACCTAATAATCCGGGGGGTTATATAAATACAAACCTCTCATCAAAACAAGACCAATAATCATGAAAACAAAATTTGACCAATAAAAGGAATTGTTTTCATAAAAAATGTAAAATATATTTTTGAAACCAAGAAAAAGAAAAAGAAAAATACTAAGATTCTTGGCTTAAAAATTATTTTGGCACCCAAGTCTTCTTGGTGCCGGTTTGTTTAGAGACATGACTCCTATCAATAAAGCTCAAAGCCCTTGGGTTATGAACCCATTTGGGCGCATTTAGTACACGGGTCCGGTCATAGCAATAATTATGCAAATGACCCATTCGATTGTAATAAGTGCAATGAAGAGGATGCATTTGATTATGTTGACCATGTGGATATGTACGAGGAACATTTGCAAATAAAGATGGTCTTTTAAGATTATTTTGCAAATGAGAAACATTTTGAAACAACGTTGGTCTACTTGAAATATTTTGCGATTTAGAAAATTTTCGCAAATCAAAATAAAACTTAGCTAAGTGACCAACTCTACCACAAAAATCACAATTATACACATGATCATGCTTATGATGAGCAATGGGTGCATGTGTGTGTACATGTGATGAAAAACTACATGAGATGCACAAGGAGCATTAATAGTTTTATGTTTGTGTGCATCATAGCAAAATTTAGCTAAATGACCTTTACAGCCGCAAATAGTGCATTTATAAACTTTGCTATACAAGTGTGCATAGTGTGTAGGTGATTTTGTAGCACTAGACTTAGCACACTTGTCCATAAGTTTCTTATGGTTATCAATGCATGTTTTCAAAATTGAATCTAAAGATGAGATACGTTTATTCACAATATTCAAATCTTCATTATTGGGCACATATGCATTCTTATTTGAAGTAGAACATATATATTCATTTATAAAAGAAGCTGTATCATTCTTTATGTTCTTTACTTCTAACATGACATCAATCTTAGCATGAGATAGGCTAGCAATTGATGAGATCAAATTTTCATTTTCCAAATTTAATAAGTCATTGCTTTCTTTAAGCATAGTATTTTTATTTTCAATGACATCAAAGTTGGACACTAGCTTCTCATGATCGGATTTTAAATTATCATGCTTGCATTTTAAATCAATAAAATCATTTTGTAATTTATTAAAGGCATGCAATAATTTTTCACTAGCACAAGCAAGTTCATCACTAGATAAATTATTAATCGATTCGAACTCGCAAACCTCACTAGGGCTATCGCCTAGTGCTCGTGTGCATGATGCTCCATATGAACTTGAAGCCGGATCCGCCAAAGCTTGTTGGATCGCCTCCAAGTCCCCTTGATGTGCTTCAATAAATTTCCATAAGGTGTAAGCACTATCAAAATGAATAAACTTGTTAGACATAGATGAATTAAACGCATTTAGCAAATATTCTAACAAAATGTTGTTCATTGTAAACATTCGATGATCATTTTTATTCCACTTGGATTTCTCCGAAGTGAGCACAATGTAAGTATCATCTATAATTTCCCATAATTCAAAGTGTTTAGATTGAACAAAAAGTTTAAATCTAACACACCATTGGGCATAGGGGAAATTATCTAATCTAGGAGCAATATTAATGGCATAACCTAAACCATGCATATCCATAATGTATATATGCAAGCAAGATACAAAAATCAAAAATTAGATTAGCACAAAAAGATAACTTGGATCTTTAACTCAATGTGATTAGACCTTAAATCAAAGAGCACCAAGCTCTGATACCAATTGTTAGACCCTAGGGGGTGTGATTAGGGTCTTATGCTAATCTAATCTGATTTAAATGCCAATTAAAACTTATTAACAAATATATTATTGCAAGATAGATATACAACTAATTATGAGCAAGAATACGCAATATGAACAATGAGATATATCCTATATGATGCAAATATATATAAGGATATATAAACTAACACAATGGTGATATAAACAAACTACAAATGTGATAGGACAAAATATAAGAGTAAAAACAATTGACGATATAAGATAAATGCATAAGCGAATGCGCCAATGACAAACTCAAACACACTCAAATGATCATGGAGTTCGGACCTTCCGTCCTATGTCTCCGCTCCCCACTCCCGGGGAAAAATCTACTATCACAACCGGGTTTTTTACGCTCACCCGAATAACGTTTACATCTCACAATGTTGGTTTTTAACGTTCACCGATCAATGTTCACAATCACTCACAATGTCGGTTTTTAACGCTCACCGATCAACGTTCACTCCTCATACTCGGTTTTCTAGTTTACCGAAAACTTCACAACAACATACTCGGTTTTCTAGCTCACCGAAAACCTTACAACACTCTCAATGTAATAATAAATGATTTGTTCTCTCATACAAGGCGAGAACTCAATTAAGCACAGCTCAATGTTACAATCTCTCACAGCCCTAATATACTATGTATGTAAATACTAAAAGCTCAATGTAGGTGTGTGTAACAATGAGATTAATTAAATCTAAACTCAATATAAAACTAGCTTTAATAAAATGATAATCAAAACAAATAGATATAAAGCTAGAAATAGAGTTTAGAAAACTTCTCAATAGATTAAGAGGAAGAGGAAGAATGGTTGGATGCTCAAGCACCAATGGTTGATCTCCTCAAGCTCTTGTGAAATTGATTTCACAAACTCAAAGCCTCAATTGCTTAAAAACTTCTTAAACAAACTTAAACCAAACTTAAACGCTTGTTTAAAACTCTTTAAACTTGTTTAAAATATTTTGTTGGTTCTTTAGAACTGAGGATATGTGGGGTATATATAGGAACCCCAAAGAACCAAGAAAACCCAAGTGAAAAGTCCAAAAAATCAAAAAATAGCTCAGCCAAAAACTAGTCGTTACAGTGTTATGAGTCGACTCGGTACTTTTCATGAGTCGACTCATAAACTAGCATTTTAAGGCAAAATACATCTGATGGGTCGACTCATATGTTCATGGGTCGACTCATGCACTGTTTATTGGTCGACTCATGCATTTATGGGTCGACTCGTCAGGTTTGAACAGTATCGGCATATCTAGAATTTTTGCGTAGCTAGCTTTGTAAAATACATTAAAAATATTAAATCAACTCCAAAAAGTATGAAATTTTGAGAGACGTTTCTAAACATGTAGATAAACATTATAAAGAAAGAATTTCTAAAATATCACTTCCCATTTGTAAAAAATAAATATTTTAACACATATATTCTAGATTCTGGAAACTACTGAGACACACGATTTTGTAAAATCAATTTAACATAGTAAATCAACTCCAAAAATCATGAAACTTTGGAAAAACTTTATAAACATGTAAATGAACATGTTACAAAAACTGGTTTTCAAAAAGGACCTCCCTAATGAAAAAAATTATTATTTTGTAAAATAGTCCAAAACATAAAAATGTGAACACGTGAGTTTTGACATTTTAGCTTAACCATGTTTTGAAACTTTACAAAATGATTTTGTAGACTTAATAAAAGATGTATATGATTATTGTTAAGTCCAAAAACTAAGAGTATATTATTTTCACAAAATTGCATATTCTATGCAATATATATTTAGACACAATAGGATATGAAACAAATGAGTATGTATATGAATATATATTTGTTTCATATCTATGAAATCAACCCAAAACATATATGTATATATAACTATATATACACAAAATCAAAACTTGTATGTGTGTATATGATTGAGCTTAAAGTATCAACACACATAATATAAAACCTAAAACATAAATTACCCAAGCTTGATCTTGATCTTCGATGTAGCTCAACTTGGTACACTATGCGGATGAAGCTTGACTTGGATCTTCAACTTGAATTGCAAGGCTTCACCCACTATATCCGCCAACCTCCATTTGATATGATTGTTGTGACACAATTCCATCCATCCTCCAACATATTGTTTGTCTAGAAAACATAAATACTAGACAAACAATATTAGTGATAAATTATTTGTTAAACATCATCAAAAACAAAGTGGCCAACAGTTGTCTCTTGCTGCGTTTCCAACGAGCTCCAGGACCTGATCAAAGGAAAGAAGATAATTGTTAGGATTTTTGTTTTTTCCCCATTCCGAGAAAACCAACTTGAAGCCCAATTTAAAGTCTCTTTTGTTTTTTCCCCATTCCCACGTGTTCTTGATACTGGTGGTTTTGGATAGTTGAACTCCTCTGAAGCTCTAGAGAATCCCATTATGCCACTATACTTGAAATTCCTCACTTACAAGCAAAGCTGCTAGGACATCCATAAATGATTCTCTTTCTCTTTCAATTTTGCTTTCTCCAGATGCATTTTCTGCTTGCTCATAATCTGATATCTCATCATCAGATAAATCATCATCCACATGTTTCATATCTGCTACATCTTCTTCATCTTCAACATAGGCCTTATATGTAAGACGGAGTAATATTTCTCCCGATGCCTGTCGCTTGAAAAAGTTCCAACCACCTTGCAAAACTACAATTTTATCTGTTGGCGCCGTATCTTGAAGGGAACCAAGTTCAATCTAAAATGGTAGCAAGAAGAAAAATTAATAAATGTAGAGCAGAGGATAGGAAAAGAAGTGATAAAAGAATACACATATGGAAAAACAAAACAAGAAATAACCTGAATCCGTTTTAGGCTGGAGATGGACCCTCTTTTCTCACTAACTCCTACTAAAGAATGGTTCTTACAAAAACAAAACAAGGAAAACAACTATTTAGCTGCCGATGATGATGATTATAGATTATACATCAAAAGAAAAATCAAAAGCTAAGAAAAATTATAACCACGTTCACAAAGTGAAAACACCTAATTGCCACTTCCATAATGAAGAATCATCTTTGTACAACGCATACCCAGAAGAATATTTCATGGGTACTACTTAGCACCTGTCTTAGTGCTTACCAGTGAACACTCTTTTGATAGCAGTCAGATGCATTTTGATACTCAAATATTTATTTTCAAAGATCAAATAAACCAAATATACCAAAAATTGGGGTGTGATCCTTACCTGAGTTGGGGGATCTCGAGAGAGAGCTCGAGGGAGATCGGTCACGGTCGGCGGTGATAGGGATGTCGCGGTCGGCGGAGTTAGAGGAAGTCGGCGAAGGATGAGTTGGGGGATGTCGGCGGAGGAGGGGGAAGTAGGCGGGGTTGGGGACCGTCGGCGGAGTTGGAGGATCTCGAGAGAGAGCTCGAGGGAGATCAAGCAACAGATATGGGGGATGACGTTGGGAGGCGGAGTTGGGGAAGTCGACGGAGTTGAGGGAGCTCGAGAGAGAGATTAAACGAGAGGGATCTAGGGTTTTTTGGGGCTTGATGGAGGAGGAGGGGTTGGGTTCACGGGGATGATTCAAGAGTTGTGTCCTTTTTTTGGAGAGAGAGAAAAAGATAGTGGTTACGAGCTGTTAGACAAAAGCGGTAGATTTTTGCAAAAAAACCCAAAAGCGGTGGAATGTGTACGCATTTATGCGTATGAGAAATGCGTTGTGTATATATATATATATATATATATATATATATATATCGTTGAAGGTAAAAAAAATTCAAACCGTCCCCAACCGGTTAGAGTCAAATACCCCATCACAACTCTTCTTCTTCCTTCCAAATTCTCTCTACAAACCCATTTTCTTCATTAATTTTCGTCTCTCACGTAAAGAAAAGAGGATTAGGGTTAGATCCGACGCTTCCTTACAACAATTTTGCACTCAATTCACACCAAATTTAAGGTATAAACCCGAAACCCTAACTTCTCAATTGACTGCAAATTTTCTCAATTATTGGGTGTAATTTGTGTGGGAACTTGATGGAAATGATAACAAATCATGTTTCAAACAATTCGAACTGAGTTCATACATGAAATCGGTGTGAAAATCCACCGATTGGATCGTTCAGCGACGAACCAATCGGTTGGCCAACCGATTGGTGGCTAGAAAATAGGGAATTTGTATTTTGAACCCTATAACTTAGAAATTTGTATTTTGAACCCTATAACTTAGAAATTTGACCCCTTATTGCCTCAATTAACATATTCTCTTTTGTTTAAGATAAATGGCTTCTAGAAAACGTCAACAAAGTGTTGAATCCCCTCTCTCTTTTGCTCCTCTACCGATCCATTTTGAGAGAGGATTCAACTTGGACAAACTTTTTGAGTACCGGCCCATTATCACATTATTCACAATAGCTGGGATTGAGTCTATGATGGTTAGGAAACCCAAGTTGGCCAACACTACACTAGTCCGAGAATTTTACGCCACTTGGGATAGATCAGGAGAGGATTCGACCACTGATGTTATCGGAGGGATACCAATCACTGTCACACCTAAACTTATTCAAAAGAGTTCAGGACTCCCTAGACCACATAAAGGTTGCCCATATTTTTTTCGAGTTTTTACTAAATTAGTGATAGCTTCTGATAGATATAACGAGATGGTGGGATATCTTTTTATGACATTACCAAGAGGCGGGACCATAAACTCCGGCTTACTAAAGAAAGAGTTCATTCTGCTGAACCTCTTTCTTAAGTTTGAATTATATTCGAGCTCCTCCTACTCCTTGATCACCACCCATGACCTCGTCCTCCTATAATGGATTGTCACCAGTCAGCGCTTTGATGTAGCCGATGTTATCTTTAGGATGTTAGCAGGTACATCGACCAGCGCCAAGGAGTATCTAAGTTAGCAGTACATGCAAAAAATTTAGCTAGTCTAGCCATTTCTTATTACTCAAATCTGTGAGTCGCTAGGTGTACCAGTTTTTACTACGGATAATCTTGTGGCGGGGAGAGCACCATTGTCTTCTGACACAGTGAAGAAGAGTATTGTCGCCTGGGGAAAAGGGCTAAATGCATCCACTTCTTCATAGGCACCAGCACCTGCTTAGCCGACCCCACATACACCACCTCTTCCACCTAGTGCTGCATTGACAGAGTGGACAACCCAAATGCTTAGTGATCTTCTCTATGCCCTCGAGATGGGGCTCCACCAGTTTCATACTCAGTACTGATCCGATCAGGCTTGTCTTGTAGCTGGACCAGTTTCAGCAGTATTAACACTATATAGCTTTAGCCCTTTATGAGATGTGACCATGATCTGTGGCTCCTCCATTTTATCAGCCTCCATCCCCTCCTCCATCATAGCAGGACCCACCATCAACACCACATTGTCAGCCTGCTACACGTATAGAGGATGGGGAGGATATTGGCAGCAGTGATACAAAGACAGATGAGGGAGAGGATGAGGATGTGAATGTTACATGTATCGATGATGAGGATGATGCGGATGACAATCAGTCTAGTGACGAGCAATGAGGGATGTTTTCATGTTCTTTCACCTAGTATTTGACTTTTATTTTTGGCATGTATTTATATATTGTGATGTTTTGGATGATATTGCTAGTATTTACCTCAAGGACAATGTAAAGTATAGGTATGTTGGTGAGAACCAGTCGGCTTTTTATTTTTATTTTATTCCTTAATTTTTTAATTTTCTTTTTGTTTTTCTTAGTTCTTAGTAGCTTTTTCCTTCTATTTTGCTTTATTTCTTATTTTTATTTTTCTTAGTTTTATTTAGTATTAAAAAAAGAGAGAAAGTAAAAAAAATTAAAAATTTTAATTGTCAATTTGATCGAGTTAATGCATACTTGATCTATTTGATAAACTTTAAAAATTTTAAGTCTTAGTTAGTTTTAGACTCAAGTTTACCTTTATGATAACTCTAAATAAATTTATTAAAAAATAATTTTTAAAGTAGTATACTTTATTAAAGTCTAACTTAGACTTGTAATTAAAATAATAATATTTTTACATGCTTAGGTTAGAGTAGAAAATAATTTTTTAAGATATTTTGTCTAAATATTTTTCAAGATATATATACACATATCTAGGCAGTAAAAATTGCTTATAGATTGCAAGAAGCTCAAAACTGATAAAAATGCTGATATCTCTCAAATCGGAGGGAATTTGGCAAAACAGATGGCAGCAAACCAAACTTTGGTAGGTTTGGTCGGTCCCGTCTCGGAAAAATACGTGATTTTCATATATTATTCGTCCAATTTCGACTTACGGTTTGAAAGTTATGACCCGTTCTTCGCAACATGTTCTAATGTCCGCCTGAACTGATCGAACCTTGCATGAACCATTAGATCAAGTCAACCGTAATTATCTGAGTCAAATAAGATCATATGATGTCAAAAGGAAGCAAAGGAACACGTGAAAAGACGGAACGAAGAAGCGACGAAATGCGCAAATTGATGATACGCGGAACGAGACACACATCAGTGTGTCTCGCACAGGGAGGGTGCCCCGATGCGTTTTCTGATGGATTTCTCAGGATTCCTGTGGTCCATTGGCTTCTTAACTACTTTGGGAACATCCCTAAACATAGAAAAGTCATTTCTAACTAAAGATATACTCGAATCATGAATTCTTATCCGCAAACACGGCGTCCGAAGCCTATAAATACCCCCTAGCATCCATATGCACAGAAAAATGGAGGAGATCTAAATTCTTAGGCGAGGTATTAACGTTTTGAGCAGAGAGACATGAATTTCAGAGAGAGAGAGAGAGAGAGAGAGAGAGAGAGGATCTTGGCGAATTTCAGCATAAAGAAGAAGATTTTGAGAGATCTGCAGGCCTTTCACCATTTCCTTGAGATCAAACATCGCTTTGATCTCGAGAAGAGTATTAATCTCACCTTGCTGAGGTTATTTACTTCTGTTCTTATTTCTAAAACCAAATAAGAACACCGAGCCTTCTTCACGATCAATCTGGATTTGTGAATCGGTGGTCTACGGGCTAACACATCCCCGACACAGACAAAGATCTCACGCAAGCAGCGACTGATAAATGATCTCTGCTTGTGTTTCTAGGAGATCTCTTTTTGTTTTTATTGTAGTGAGAAGTCTTATAAAAAGACTAACTCCTTTGAATCTGTGTAACGATAAATGTTGTAATGGGTTCAACAATGCAACTGATTTCAGATGCAAACAAGATACACATATACATTTAAAAATTTAACTTTGCAAAAATAAGAGTGTGAAAAATGGGCACCAAAAAAATTCTCTTGAAATTCAAGGTGGTTCTATCTTACTAAGCCTAAGTTGACTGAGTAATTAAGTATAAGGAGTATTTCCATACTTAATGACCTAAACTCAATTGGGTTGGGATTCATAGACCCAAAACTTATTAAATGCTCATTTAGAAAGCCCGATAAAGTAGAACAAAACCATTAAGGAATAAAGAGTGAAAAAATACTAACAATGTTTTTTTATATATATAGTTGTATTTGTATATATGTTCTTAAAAAATAATTTTGATTAAGAGACTTGAAAATTATTTAAAACAAAGAGTTAGGATGTTCTTTTCAAAACTTTTAATTAAAATTTTAAGTTAGACTTGGTTGAGTATAACTATAATGAAAAGATTTTCTAAGTATACTTTAGAGCTATACATAAAAACGTTTTCTTGAATAAAAACTACCTATAATTGGATTGTTTAAAGGCATCAAGTAAATTAATTATTCACTAACTTCTTTAAATGGGCAAGTTAATAGAATTTTGTGGGTACATTCACTTTAAACCCTCACGAGACTACAACTCGTCCTCTAGGCTAACCTAGAGGTTTAAATGCTTGTTCTATGCGCTAAATACAACTGTGATTTCTGCGAATGTAAATTAGGATTTTTTTCCTTTCCCTTTTAATTTCTCTCTTTCCTAGAGGACTAGCAAAAGTTTAGGTATGAGATATTTGATAATCATTTTTTTATTATATTTATACCCCCATTATCTATTTCATTTAAAATATCACTAATAAACGTGTTTTATCTTAATTTATAGGTTAATAAAGGATTAATGGATAAAAATCCCAAAAGAATCAAACTCCCTGATTTTCTACCATTTATTAAAGCTTAAATATGAAGCCAAAAGAAGGTCCTAAAAGCTCAAGGGTCTATGAAGAAATCAGGTCAAGAAATCACAAAAAAATTAAATTTGTTGCAAACCAATCGGTCGACCAACCAATTGGTCAACCAATTGGTTCACAGGAGACACTATTTTATGTCTGTGATTTAATCCTTGATCTCCAGGTAATATCCGAGGGTTCTCATTTACTAATGTAGGCTATAAATAAGAGTAGAGGAGGATTACTCTTAATAGAGAAGACCTTCTAAAAATTATAACTTTGTTGCAATTAATAAAAGAAATTTTTTCACATCTTCATATTTTTCTTTTCTTCTCTTTACTTGATGATGAAGATGAAGATGAAGATGAAGGTGTGGGGAATAGTGCTACTCGACCTCGTGCCTTAGGTTTACTCGATGACACCAAGGTCTTAGGGTACATGCTTTGGGCTTAGGAAGATGTCAAGGTCTTTTAGCTAATGTAGGCCGAGGCGATATGCCTTGATTTACCCTAAGTAGGCACCAAGGTCCTTTGGTCAGTGATGTGCCTTGGTTTTACTCATGAAAATGATACTAAGGTCTTTCGAGTCAAAGTCGACTGAGTAGAGGTGTGCCTTGGTTTTACCCCGAGACGGCGCCAAGGGCTTTTGTCGATGGTGCGCCTTAG
The DNA here is from genome assembly GCA_022839385.1 of Asparagus kiusianus. Lineage (NCBI taxonomy): Eukaryota > Viridiplantae > Streptophyta > Magnoliopsida > Asparagales > Asparagaceae > Asparagus > Asparagus kiusianus. The sequence continues at coordinate 298,635 of BQKN01064953.1, read as the reverse complement.
TCTTACCCTGAGAAGGTGCCAAGGTCTTTTGAGTTGAAGCAGAGGCATGCCTTGGTTTTACCCTGAGAAGGTATCAAAATCTTTTATCGATGGCGCAGCTTGTCCTTACCCTGAACAGGTGCTAAGGTCTTTTGAGTCGAAGCCGATCGAGTCGAGGTGTGCTTTGGTTTACCCCCGAGAGGGTATCAAGGGCTTTTGACAATGGCGTGCCTTGGTCTTATCCTGAGCAGGTGCTAAGGTCTTTCAAGTCAAAGTCAACCGAGTCGATGACGATTGATCGATGAAAGTTGTACATAGATATACAGCAGGAAAAAATATCTTGTTTGAAGATAGTACCATTAATTTGATTACATTAGGGATTTTTATGTGCCTTGGGCTTAGACATGAAAAGATGTCAAGGTCTCTAGTTGATGATGTCTGATATCAAGCATTCAAATGGAAGGAGTGATTAAGTTGACGGATGTCCTCTAACCCTCCGAATGACCGGTTCTGGAGTAGGTTGTTCTTCCCTGCATAAGTAGCAAATCGTAAGAGGGTGGGTTGTGTTCCCCGATTATTCCTCCAATGATCAAGTCAGTGATTTGCTTGAGTGGATAAGTAAAATAAACTGCAGTAGTTCTTAAACACAGTGGGTAAAGCCAAAGATCTTACTTTATCATTGAAAATAGTATCACTATTTATAGTGGTGGTAGAAAGGTAGAATGGTAACTTCGTCTGAGTATGGGATGGCGGCTACATCACCTTTTGCTTTACAGGTGTCGGCCGACGAGTGGATGAGAGGTCACTTTGGTATTTAATGCGAAGTGATTGGGCGTGTGCGGTGCCGGCGTGGTTCGATGTGTCATAAAAACTATTAGGGGCAGAGGAATGATGACGCCCATAATACATTTAATAACATTTATTGCGAGGTGATTGGTCGTCAGTGCGTGGGAGGGGGCTCGAGGCTCGAGGCATTTTGTCATCTTTCCACTCATTTAGTGGTCGAGAAGTACGACCCTTTGAGTCGCCTTCGTAAGAATGTCGGCTGAATGGATAGTCTAGTAGGGTGATTAAGCAGTCGCCTTAGCTAGGGGACAATACATAACGCCTTTCGAGTCGACGCAAGATGTCGGCATGTCGAGTCGACCGAATTGGGCATTTGGCTATCTTGAAGTGCTGACTCAATTATGCATAGTGTGGGACACTTGTCTGCCTTTGATTGGAGATTACTTTTCACCACTATAATGACTATAATACTAGCTGATGTAGGCCAGTTTCTTAGAAATCTCCTTCCTTTGATCCCTCTTATCGGCTCTGTTTGGTATGGGGTTGGTTCTGGAGGGACCTTTTGCAACTTCCTCTCTTAGTGAGGGGTCAGCCTCTGCCATTAACTCAGCTGCCAGTGATGTTGTTGCTACTGTTGTGGTTGTTGTTGTTGCTTTAGTTGCCCCGGCCACCTTCTTGTAGGCTCGAGAACCTTCCACGTTCATGTACCCATGGGCCTAGTCATTAGCTGCTCATAGCTGGTAACTCGTTTCTTAATGAGCGAGTTAGCTAGCTCATTGCTCTCTAGCTCAATCACGATAGTGGACATCGCGACTACGCTGCTAGGGTCTTTGACTTCTAGTCTTTGGGCGTAGAACCTCTTGAAATAGTCCCTAAGGCTTTCTCCAGGCTCTTGCCTCAACTACATCAGAACATAGAGAAGTAGCTTCAGCTTTGTGTTAGCCAGGAAAATTGGTGCACAAACTTCTAGCTGAGCTACTCAAAGCTGTTGATGGACTTCTTAGGCAAGAAGTTCCATTATAGCTTGACGTTTCCGAACAAAGTGATAGGGAAGCACCTACAAATGATCAGCTCCAATGCCTGGAGCATGGTCATCATATCATAATAATTCTGAGCATGCTCAACTAGATCACCTTCACCTTTATACTTCTCCATGTGAGACAACTTGAATTTGTCACAAGTAGCATTCATGATGCTGTCGACGAGGGGAGTATTTCCCCAGTGGCTTCAACGATTGGTTGAAAGGTCCGATCATAACCAGATGCAAAAGTAGTGGTCGAGGGGCCCCGAGCAGTATAAGGAAGTTGAGGCCACGTGATGTCGCTCCTGTAGGATGCTCTTGGTCGTCATGACCATTGCTAGGGCTCTCCCCTGTTGCTTCCATGTACAACTGATGCTACTAAGGAGGGGCTGCAAAACGAGTTTGCTGGCGCGATGGGAGAGTGATGTGGTCCGCATAGTCTTCTTGTTGTCTAGCCTGGGCTGCATGCCTAGGCTATAGGGGAATGAATGGCTGACCCACCGGAGGTGGAGGAATGAATGATGATGAGGGTTGTTGGGGAGGAATTCGGCTGATGAGTTCATTAGTGAATGTAACAAACTGTTGCTAGAGAGATATAGAGATCCTCTGCGCGGATTCTTCTAATTGGGCCTGTGTAACATAGCCGCCATGCGATTCTTTAGAGATTGGGTTGAAAGTTCGACCAGGATACTCAGAATAAGACATCTTGTATGAAGAAGGATAATATGCCCTACAGTGGGCGCCAAACTATTAATGCCGGTTATCTAACATGGGGTTTAGTTAAGGATTAATGTGAGGTTGGAGTCCTCAAACTTCTTCAGATAGCTAGTTCGAGAGCTTGTTGTTCTTTCCTACTGACGAAGAACTCGTAAGAGGCCAGAGTTGGGTTCTCCGATTGTTTCTCCAATGATCAAGTCAACATATGAACTTGAGTAGAAAAATGTGAGATGATGAAGAAAGTTTCAAAGTTGTGTGAAAAGACCGGAGAGCTACCTTGAGTTGCATGGCTTCCTTTTATAGAGGATCAAAAGGCAAATAGGTAACTTGAACCGAGCATAGGCAAGCAACTAACTTGGTAGACAAATGATAGGTGTTAGCTGCTAGCAAAGATGGGTCATACAGCTGGTTAGTGCAAAGCGATAGTAGCTACTTGGTGCTGACGAAGCCTGACGAGTCATAAAGACTTTTGGGGCTGGAGCAATGATGATTTCTGACCATGCATCTAATGTGATGGTGATTGGCTATTAGCGGCGGCTCGAGGATGATCGCCTTTTAACTCGGCCTGGCCAGAAGGGACGATTCACGTCACCTATCGAGAAGAGACTACTCCTTGCGAGAAGGGCGAGAAGTACCGCCTTTTTAGTCGTCCGACTGAAGGCCGACAAACATCACCTCAAAAGTTCTCGACCCAGACTGGCAAGAAGGGATGAGTCGGCCATGAGAGAAGGGCGCTTGTCTCGGTCTGGCGAGAAGGGACTCTTGTCTCAGCTTGGCAAGAATGAGCGACTCGACCTGACGAAAAGGGACAAGTTGGCCAGGCAAGAAGATACCCCTTATCTTTTCATATATAAAGGTGGTTTACATACATAAGTCCACTTTAAAAGTGCTTGATTACAACAAAAGTCCATATTAAATATGGTTTACATATATAAAGTGAAAATAAAATGCGGTTTCTGTAAAATAACCCTATTTTAAGGTGGCTTCAAGAAAAACCCCAAGAAAGAAATAATTGTGAAAAGATCTAGCAAAAAATAAAGTGACAAAATAAAAACACAAATAAAAATATGAGAAACAGAAAGAAAAGAATCAATGGGAAAATCATGAAAAATAGTGGTTAGAAAATTAAAAGATTAGGGGTATGTTTATCAAAAAATCTCAATCCCTCATACATAATTAGTATGTGGATTGTAAATGTGGGTTGTATTTTAGTATCGTTTTGTTCTAATCAACCACCTCCTAGCCAACTATTCACAAAAATCCAAAAATAACCTTTAAAATGCACGTTTAAGATATGTAATTCGTATTATAACTAGACTTAAACATTAACAAAGTGAGTCATGTCTCTTAATATTTAGTGTTTAAGGGTATTGTTGAGTTTTCAATGATAATTTTGATCAGGAGGTGGTTGATTGGAATAAAAACTCACTTTAAACATAGCTTATGTATATTAAAAAAATAGTTTATGTAAAATAATCCTATCTTAAAGGTGGTTTCTTGTGGGGGGGGCCCCCCCCGCCTCGTCTTCAGGTGCTTATTTTGTTCACAAAAACCACAGTTTCTTGTTCTCTAAACTTCTGCTCACATGTGTCCTCAACTTTGTTGTCAAATTTTAAGCTGGTCATTAGCCTATCATTACTTGCATCTTTAGCATATTGATAGGAACAACAAAATAAAAATACCAAACTGATAATTTAGTTGATTGTAGATAGATTTGTAAGGAACCTAGTGTTGCGAGATCACACATGTATCTTTGCTATCCTCACTTTCCCTTCTTTAACCTTTTTTAACTAAAGCGCATCAGGTCAATCCCACTAGTGCAATCCAATCCTAAAATCTAACCCATTCAAATCCCTCAACAACACCCCCACCATGCCTCCACTTTGTCTCTCCTCCACTCTCTCCACTTTCTCCTCTCTCCTCAAGCTCCCCACCGAATGCCCTCTCCTCAAAACCCCTCCTTTCATTCCTAAAAATAACCTTTAAAATGCACATTTAATATGTGACTTGCATTCTAACTAAATCTAAATATTAATAAAGTGAATTATGCATCTTAATTGAGAGTGTTAATAGTATTTTTGAGTTTTCAGCGATCATTTTGATCGAAAGGTGGTTGATTGGAATAAAGAAAACTCACTTTAAAGATGACTTGCATATAAATTTTAAAAATAGTTTATGTAAAATAATCCTATTTTTAAGGTGGTTTCCAGGAGAAAAAATTCGTTCTTTTCCAGGTGCTTATTTTGTTTGGGAAAACCACAGTTTCATGTTCTCTAACTTATGCTCATATGTGTCCTCTATTTTGTTGTCAAAATTTAAGTTGGTTGTTGGCCTATCATTACTTGCATCTTTTCACAAAGGTAAGTTAAAATAACATCGAAGTTTTTAAGAGTATCGTATTGATCATAATGACTAAATAAAATAGTAAGAATTTTTTAAAAAATAATTAGCAAAATCGACCTTTTTGTGAAAACATTAGCAAAAAATTGATCTCTTTTTGGTCAAGTCTATTTTGTAAAAGATCAAATTTAAAATATACGAGATTACTAGCCTCGTGTTATTAGTTCTCATTAATTAAGTTTAACCATTTCGACACAAATTTATGGGACTCCCTTTCAGATTAACTATAAGTGGAGACCACCGATTATATAGAACTATTATAACCTATAAATAACTAAGTGTTAATCTTCATTCAGAGGCCGGCACGTGTCTCACTCTACTCCTAATGAGATGTAGGATGACTCGAGATACTCCTGTGGTTGATCCAATAGACCGATATCTTGCGTAGCTAACTAAAAAGGCGATGTTTGTCGACCTACTCACCAAATCGACACTTACAGGCACCTGCACTCGACCTGTCATCCCAACCGATGGTGTAGCTAACTAAAAATATAGTGTTTGTCGGCCTTCGGCTAGACATCTAGAAGGCGGTGTGTCCTCAAACCCCCGCTGATAACCAATTGGCCTCGCCTTAAATATGCTATCAGAGTCATCATTGCTCTAGCTCCCATAGTCTTTATGACTCATCGGACATAGTCAGCAATAAGCACCTGCTATCGCTCTCACATTAAACGGCTGGATGACTCACCTTCTTTAGCGGCCAACACCTATAAGGTACTTGCAGATTTAGCTGCATGTGTAGACCCAACTAAAGTTATATTCTGCCCTCCCGATCTACTATAAAAGGAACCCGTACAACCTAAGGTATTCTTCTTCTGCTTCCATGCAACTTTGAACTTTTCATCACCAGTTATTTCTTATTTTCTCAATAAAGTTTAAGCGTTGACTTGATCGTCGAAGGAACAACCAGAGAATCCAACTTCGTCCTCTCGCGAGTTCTTCATGTGCAGGGAAGAACATCATGCCCCGAAACTAGTCATCTGATGGAGTTTGAGGACCCTAACACCACCATAATCCATATATAAACCCATGTTCGATAACTGAGATCAACAAGAACTATTAGTCCCACGTATTTTAAATCAATATTTTGCAAATAGACCTCTTTTTGGCCGGTCAAGATGATGTGGGCAAGAAGAGATCGATTTTGTAACTAATTTTTTTAAAAAAGACCGATTTTACTAATATTTTTTTAAAGCTGGTTTGTTTTCATAAATTCTCATTTGCTAATTTAGCCGCTATGGATTCGTTATGAATGTAGCGTTGCGGGATCCGACCCGTATCTTTGCTATTCTCACTTTCTCTTCTTCGACCTTTTTAACGGCTAAATTACCAAATTGGTATTTTTATTCAACCCTCTTTACTAGTTTGGTATATTTAAAAAATTCGATGATAACAAGGTATTTTATTACCATTCTATTTACCGGTAAGACACTTTTCTCAAAATTCCAGCAAGACAATTTCTTTTAACCCCCTTACCTCCCAAAATTATTAAATCTATGCCCAAATTATCAAAAAAATGCATCCCCTCACTCCCCCCTCCTCCTCCTCCTTGTCGTCTCCGTCCTCCTCCTCCTCCTCCTCCTCTCCCATTCCCCTCTCCTCCCCTCCTCCGCCTCTCCTTTCCCCTCCAACTCCTGTCCCTCCCTCTCCTTCCCCTCCTACCTACTCCCCTCTAAAAAAAATACATCCCCTTCCTCTCCCTCTCCTCCTCCTCGTCGTCGTTGTCGTCCTCCTCCTCCTCCTCTTCCGTTCTGCTCTCCTCCTCTCCTCCGCCCCCTTCCCCCTCCCTCTCCTTCTCTTCCGACCTCCTCCCCTCCCAAAAAATGTATCCCCTCACTCTCCCCCTCCTCCTCCTCCTCCTCCTCCTCTCCCATTCCCCTCTCCTCTCCTCCTCTGCCTCCCCTTCCCCCTATAGAATTAGCGACACAGTGACGAAGTTCAGATTTTTAAAGCAGAGAACATTTTGGATGCTGCACGGTCGACCGCGAGTGATGCTACGGTCGACCACAAACGTGCACAGCACAGGAAAAGTCTCTGGATGTTTCACGGTCGACCCCAAGTAGCACGGCGGTCGACAGACAAAACCATGTGGTGTTTTTTTGGTTTCGGTCGTTGGTTCTGGTCGACCGCGATGGGTTTGACGATCGATCGCGAGTCGAGTCTGGGCCTGCTTCGGTTTCCTATACGGTTTGGGTTTTCGGTTTTATATAAATAGGAACACGATTTGTTTAGGGTTTATTGGATCATATTGATCACTTTTAGGGTAGCTTGAAGGAGAGTTTTGAGCACAGAAAAGAGAGTTCTTTTCCGAGCAAATTGTTTGAGGGTTTTGAGAGATTTGATGGTTTTGTTTGAGAGGTTAGTTTGAGTGATCTTATAATCTCTATTTTGTACTCTCTTTCTTTATAGTGAAAACCCCTCCCCTTCTTGCCCCGTGGACGTAGGTAATTTGCCAAACCACGTTAAACTTTATGTTTGAGTTTGTGTCATTATTGTTTGATTTGAGTTGCCTTCTCTCTAAGTGTTTGGTTTGGTTCCTCGGCGCACAACAAGTGGCTTCCGCGTACAACAAGTGGCTTCCGCGTACAACAAGTGGTATCAGAGCGCAACAAGTGGTATCAGATCTCGGGCTACGCTTAGGCTATTTGGAGGAGTAGATCACTTTGGAAGTTTTGCTAGGGCATCGTTTGGAGTTAAATGTGAGATCTTTTTGGTAAAAATTCTATCTTTTCTTTGTTTTGGATCCATTATTCAGTTTGTTCCGCATTGGTTGTTGGTGTGCTGAGGAAGATGACTGGGAAAGAAGGTACTTTAGGTGTTGAGGGTGGTGCTTGTGGCATGAAGACCATCAAAATTTGATATCCACTCTACGAAGATAGATGTGAAGAAGTTTAATGGCACAAATAATTTTGGATTATGGAGATGTGAGGTTTTGGATGCGCTGAACGCGTAAAATTTGGAAGATACTTTGTAATTGGATGGCAAACCAGATGATATTAATGAAAAGGTTTGGAAGAAGATGAACAGAACGGCGTATGGTGTGATTAGGTCTTGTTTGACTCAAGATTTAAAGTATGATGTGATGAATGAGACTTCCGCTAAGATGATGTGGGAGACCATTGAGAGCAAGTATATGACCAAGAGTGTGGAAAATCGCTTGCATTTGAAGAGGAGGCTTTATCGCTTCCAATTGAAGAAGGGAACCTCCATTGGTGACCACATGAACCACTACACGAAACTTCTTGTGGATTTGACGAATGTGGATGTTATGATAGAGGATGAGGACAAAGCTTTGTTATTATTGAGTTCCTTGCCAGATGAGGAATATGAGACTTTTGTTCTTACCCTAATTAATGAGAAGTGGTCTATTTCGTATAGTGAGGTCACCGCTACACTTGTGAATTATCAGCTTCGAAAGAAAGATAAGGAGTCTACAAGTGATACAACATCAGATGCATTGATCGCAAGAAGGAAGAATCCAAATCGGAAGAATGGGAAGTCACAGTCTAGAGTAGGGCATCCTACAGTTAGCAAAGATCAGTGTGCTGGTGTAAAGAGAGTGATCATTGGAAGAATGATTGTCCAAAGCTCAGTGATTGGATGAAGAATAAGCAAAAGGAAAAAGGAAAGCAATCATTATCAGAAGCGAACATTATTATATCTGATGATAATCTTTCTGACTCATCTATTTATTCTCTTTCTATCAGTCCCACAGGTTGCTATTCGGAGGACTCCGAGTGGATGTTGGATAGTGATGCGACCTATCATGTGTGTCCTAGAAGAGAATTGTTCGCCATTTTTGAGAAGCTGGAGAGTGGTGTGGTGTACATGGGTGATAATCGTGCATGTCGGATCTTTGGGATAGGAAGAATTCATATCAAGATGTATACGGGATAGTTAGAGAGTTATATGGTGTGAATATGTTCCTTCTTTGAGGAAGAGCTTGATCTTGATTGGAGCTTTGGTTGGAAAGGGTTTTAGAGTTCGTATCGAGGACATGATTCTCGAGATTGTGGAAGACTCTCGTATTTTGATGAAGGACGTCAGGAAGAATAACCTGTACTATTTGATTGGGAATACAGTGACAGGTGGAGAGCTAACGATTTCTATTGATTCGACTAGACTGCGGCATTTGAGGCTTGGTCATTCCAGTATTGATTTGGAAAAGGGTGCATCGACCTGTAATTTGAAGTCTAGTGAATATTTTGATGTGAGCAAGAAGACCGAGATGAAGTTTGGCACCTTTATTCACCGCACGAAGGGTCTTTTCGATGGAGTTCACGTGGGCATTTGGGGCCTTCTAAGGAAGCATCATTGGGAGGTAATAGATGTTTGGTTTCTTTTTTGGTGGCTGTTCTAGCATGCTTGGGTTGCAACCAAATCCTGATTGGATAAAGTCCTAGTAGTCTCAAACAGATTAAAGAAGTGTGAGATTAGCAGAAATGTGAAGGTACTTCATTCTGATTTTGGTGGGAGGTACAAGAGGGACCTGTTTCTGCATTTGAGCTGAGCTCACGGCATTTTGAGACACTTCGGTGGAAAGGAAATCTTAGGACAAGGAGATGAGATGGCAGATTTGGTGAGATGTTCATTGCTGGAGGAGGACCGGCGTTTGATGTCAAGCATTGATTCTGGTGTTGAGGCTTCGACATATTTGGGTCATCTTGGTCATAGGTTGTCGACTGCTGTGATTGGAGGTAAAACTCTATTGGATATTTGGTCTGGTAGTGTCACTTCGGTTGAGGCTTCGATGAGGGAGCTAATTAACTCTCAGCAGGTGGAGAGTTTTGGATAGACCTTAGATTATCACAGCTGGTGGAGAGTGATGCTACTCCATATTGGGTAAAGATTATTCCACATACTCCAGATTATACTGTATCCTTTGGGATTCCAGCTGAGGTGACATAGTTAGGGGATCATTTGGTTTGGGTGCATATGATAAGTTGGTTGATTCGAATGCAGCTGGTGGATATGATTTGGATACGACCATTGGTTCACCTCAGGTGAAGGTGTTTGATTTGTTTCACTTTAGGGCAATTTGGAGAGCTATTAGCCGCATATTTGTTGGTGAAGAGTTGAGAACTTTTCTATTTGATTGAGGGCCTTTGGAGGTCATTTGGGAAACTACGTGAAGGCTTGATTCCTTTGTTAAGAGGATACGTAGGTAGTCATTTATGATGCAGCCGATTTTATGGGTAGATACCGACGTTTGGAGAGTGTTCGCATTCTCATTTTGGTCTTGACTTGTTGTAGATTGAGTCCGTTGTTGTGATTTCATTTCACTTCGTACTGGACGTAACAAGTGGGACATTTGGTTTGGTTGGTGTCGGCTCAGTTTTGGGAAGACTTCGCCGAGGTAGAGAATTATAGAATTGACGACACAACGACGAAGTTCGGATTTTTTGAAGCAGAGAACATTTTGGATGCTGCACGGTCGACCGCAAGTGGCGCTGCAGTTGATCGTGAATGTGCACAGCACAGAGAAAGTCTCTGGACGTTTTGCGGTCTACCGCAAGTGGTGTAACGGTCGACCGACAAAACCCTGTAGTGTTTTTTGATTTCGATTGTTGGATCCGGTCGACCGCAATGGGTTCGGCGGTCGACCGTGAGTCGGGTCTTGGGCCTGCTTCAGTTTCCTGCACTGTTTGGGTTTTCGGTTTTATATAAATAGGAACACGATTTGTTTAGGGTTTATTGGATCATATTGATCACTTTTAGGGTAGCTTGAAGGAGAGTTTTGAGCACAAAAAATAGAGTTCTTTTCTGAGCAAATTGTTTGAGGGTTTTGTGAGAGATTTGAGGGTTTTGTTTGAGAGGTTAGTTTGAGTGATCTTGTAATCTCTATTTTGTACTCTCTTTCTCTATAGTGAAAACCCCTTGTAGGCTGTCTAAAAATCACAATAGATAGCTGATCCCTCATCAAACGCCGATGATGGAGGTTATAATCTGACGACTTCCAGAAGATTACAATTTAAAGATTTTCACGTAGATCGATGAAGGTTACAATCTGACGACCTTCACAACAACCGATGAAAGCTCTAATCAACAGTCTTCACAATCAACATCGGGAGTTACAATTTAACGACTCTCATATTTTCAAGGAGCCAAGATGAAGATTACAAGATGGTGATCTTTGCAACGCTCTAGCAAAAGAGACTACAAATCGACGGTCTCTTCAAATTCAGACGCGGAGCTCACCTATGCGTCCCAGATTCAAAACGCATAGCTTGTGACCGCGTTCCAAACTCCCAGAACAAAACGCGGAGGTCCTCCCTGTGTGTTAACACCAAAACGCAAAGGTCATCCCCGTGTGTCAGCAACAAAACACTGGAGTCAGACCTGCGCATCAACACCAAAACGCGGAGGTCCTCCCCCGTGTGTCAACATTAAAACCTTGAGGTCGGACCCGCATTGCAACATCAAAACGCCGGAGTCGAACCTGCGTTGCAGCATCAAAACGCTAGGGTCAGACCCGCGTTTTTGTGTTTGACTGGTTCAAACAGAACCTGAACGGTTTTAAAACTGTATCTCCACTTAATGGGGACGGTTACACCCCATTATGGAGAGATTTTAGGGGGAATTACACCCCTTAAACCCATGAACAGTTCCAAAATTGTTTCCCATGATTGGAGGGCGGTTACACCCCACTTAGGAGTGATTTAAGGGGCAGTTACACCCCCTTAATCCTCTATAAATAACTAAAAATCAATTCAGTTCAAGGGTTGGAACTTCTTGGCTCGGATTGATCTTTCGGCTAGGCAGCAACAGGAGAGGTCCTTGGGCGAGCTTTTGAGGAGATCGGCATCATCCTCCAACGAAGATCATCTTCAACTTCGGCAACAGAGAGCTTCTGGCCTTGGCTTATTAACCAACTTTCGGTTCAAATCAACTCTTTCATAGAGTTTCAAACTCGTTCAGAGTTATCAACTCGTCCAGAGTTCTAAAACTTACCACGTAAGTTCTCCACAACGTCGAATCGTGAGGAGAAGACCACATTCCAGTGAATCAAGACATTCGGATCGTCAACGGAAAGCAAACTCGACGCGAGCATTCGAGGGAGGCACTTCATCGCCACCGTGAAGAACCCAGAATTAAACAAATGGGAGAATCCAGATCTATTCTCCTCTCTTTTGTAATCAGGAAATCCAATTGTAATTGAGATCAAAGGAATACAAATCAAAATTTTCTTTCATTTCTTTTACTACGAATTTTTCCACCAAACACCCCTCCCCTTCTTGCCCCGTGGACGTAGGCAATTTGCCGAACCACGTTAAATTTTGTGTTTGAGTTTGTGCCATTATTGTTTGATTTGAGTTGCCTTCTCTCTCAGTGTTTGTTTTGGTTCCTCGGCGCACAAGTGGCTTCCGCGCACAACACCCCCTCTAACTCTCGCCCCTCCGACCTCCTCCCCTCCCAAAAAAATGCATCCCCTCCCTCTCCCTCTCCTCATCCTCGTTGTCGTCGTCGTCCTCCTCCTCCTCCTCTCCCATTCCCCTCTCCTCCCCTCCTCCGCCTCCCCTTCCCCCTCCAACTCCATCCCTCTCCCATTCCCCTCTCCTCCTCCTACGCCACTCCCATCCCCACCACGACCCCCGTCTTTCCCGAGCATCCGTCATCACCTCCTCCTCATCCTGCCCCTCCCTCTCCTTCCCCTCCGAACTCTTACCCTCCCTCTCCTCCTCTTATCGGAATTTTCAAGGAAAATAGTGTGAAGTTAATAATTTTGAGAGGTTAGGAAGATGAAATAAATTTTCCTGCCGGAATTAAAAAAAATGATCTTATTGATAAGCAAGTCTTTAATAAAATAACTTATTATCACCGGATTTTTTAAATATACCAAACTGTTAAAAGAGGATCGAATAAAAATACTAATTTGGTAATTTAGCCCTTTTTTAACTAACGCCGTCAGGTCAATCCCACAACTGCAATCCAATCCTAAAATCCAACCCATTCAAGCCCCTCAGCTACCTCTCTCTCTCTCTCTCTCTCTCTCTCTCCATGCCTCCACTTTCTCTCTCCTCCCCTCTCTCCACCTTCTCCCCTCTCCTCAAGCTCCCCACCCAATGCCCTCTCCTCAAAACCCCTTCCTTCAACCCCAAATCCTCTCTCGTATCGACCCCGACCTCATCTCCTCCCTCCATCGATCTCCGCTCGAAACCCTCCCCGGCCGAGAACTCGAGGACGATCATGGAGCTCTCGTCGTCTGGGACCCTCTCGGCGCTGACCCACGATGGCTGGCCCATCGGCGTTGGGGCCCAGTTCGTCGTCGACGCTGAGGGGTTTCCTGCGCTCTGTCTCAGTGAGCCCGGGAGGGTTCTCTCTGTCAACGGGCTCTCGAGCTTTCACGTTCAGGTGGAATTTTTTTTTTCTCGAGCTTTGTCCTGAATTTGCTTGAATTTGTATCGAATTTGGACGTTGGCGGGTTTTAGATTAGTTGGGTTGTTTTTGTTGTCGTTAAAGTTTGCATATTTTATATTTGTGGGATCGATGTCTCTCTTGATCCTCAAGTTTGGATTTTTTTTAGGAGGTTAGGGTCATCAGTTTTCATATTTCTGATTTCATTCTTGAATTCTTGTGCACGAATTTGTTCCTTTGTTTGCTTTCATGTTGGAGTAAAACTTTTGGAGATATATAGGGCTTTAAGGTTGTGTTTGTCTTGTTTAGGCTCAGAAATTTGATCTTTATTTGTAGTAGGTCTATGAATTTGCTTGAATTAGTAACAATTTCAGATTTTAGTAGTTTTTAAATTTGTGGATTGTTTTTGTTAGCGTCAACTTTGGATATAGTTTTTATAGATTTATGCTTCTATAATTTGAGCATCAAAATTGAAACGTTTTACATTTGTGGGATCTCTTCGGACTTTAGGGGGGTAGTCTTTACCGGTGTTCTTAAATTTTTCTGGTTTTCGATTTTTCGTGGGAGACTATTTCCTTGTTTTGTTTTTTTAGCGTAGTTTTGTTTGACGATATGGTTTATAGATTGGTTGTTGTAATTTGCTTGAGATTATGTTGATTTCATGATTTGATTTCTTTCCTTTTTTTAATAATAGTTGGAGCAGAGTGGGTCCCGGACTACACAATGTACTGTTATGGGGAGTTTGAAAAAGCCTGATGATGAGTTGTTCTTGAAGGTAATTTTGGAACAATGTACTCTGTCTTTATGCCTTTTTTGTTTCCACATAAAAAATTATGTTGGCTCTATTGACAAGAGATGGTTATGGGTTATGTAATGTGAAGGCTAGGTTACCAGGGTACTTCTATCATGAAGCCATATACCCAACATGTACACATACTGAAACTTCATGGAAACTTCTTGGATATACGTATACATTTATTTAGACATGTACTCAAGTATGTAATATATGTCTCAACATTTGTCATACACTTCTTAGATGTATATCCTTCACATCCATTTCTTGAAACTCGTAGACATGGGTCGGGTTTGTTTCACTTTCGGCCCATACCTAAGTTCAAAACTAATGATTTGAAGGATCATTTTGAGTGTCTAGTTCAAAAATGAGCGGTTTCCAATTTATAGTAATCAACATAATAAAATAAACTTAAAAATGTGACAGGAATTTTAATTCTAATAATTCTAATAACACATGAATTGAAGAGCAATAATGATCTCATGTAAATTATTATTTCAATATATGTATGTTGCTGTGTTTCTGTACCCTACATTTTACAAAATTTGCGTGTCCCATATGCATACCTGTATCAGAACCAGTACATGTTTCCATACAAGTTAGGTGGAAAGGTACAATGTTTTGAACTCTGAACAGTTAAAATGAAGTAATTCAGTTAAGTGACATAACTTTGCCGTTTCTTTCCATTAGTTTTGTCATAATTTAATAATGTATATTCGTTTTCAATGTCTCCATAGCTTGCTGATGATGGAGATTAACTTATCCTATTGCATCTTGCAGAAGCTTTGTGCTAAATGGGAGAAGAAGTTCGGAGAGGAAGTAGATAGGGAACTTGTTTACATGATATCAGTGGATAAAGTGCTTCAGATTGAAGACTTTAAGGAGGTAAATTTTTTAAAACCAAGATCAATTCATCAGTTCCTGCTTTATAAAGTCGCTAGTAGCACCAAGCTGTCACTTGGTCTTAAGTGTTCAATTAGTTATTAATAATGAGATCCTACTTCTTAGAGATGCTTCAGCCAATTTGTTCCTTTTCAAACTATAATGTTTGATAGTTAAGTATTGTCAAGATCACAACTTAGATTGTGCAGTCTTTGGTGTCATGCTCTGCTTTGTTGATAATTTCTTTGACTCATCCAAAATTCTGGCTCATGATAACATTGTGGGCATTTGCCTATGGGCTTAAGGTAGTGGTTGCCCAGGGTTTTGGTTTTAATCTATGAAAATTGCACATCGTTCATCTTTATAAGCTTTGCAATCTATCAACCATGTAAGGGACACAATTCTATTTATCTTAGTGCTTCCGTCTTCTACTTGTATCATTAATTGCACAAAATCTTCTCATATATTTGATTATTTGATAATTGATAATTATCTCATGTCCTCATTGGCAACACCTCTTTAGTTGTTCTTTTTTTTTAAATGAGCTAACTTATTTGTTAGTTGTTGAGATAGTCTCTGGTTTCAGGTATTTAAAGTCAATGTGATTAGACTTTTTCATATGGAAATAAATTGCTTCAGTCCTCTTTACATTTGAAAGAGCTGCAACCGTATAAGTTTCTTTGTTAATCAGGTTCCCTAATCTTTTGCTGTTCGAGTTCAGTGCTATGCCATTTTAAGTATTTTCCTCCTAAAGTGCATAAGTGATGGTGTTTCCTTTTGCTCCTTTTGTGTTGTCCCTCTATGAAAGCTAGTTGTTGTAGTGAACTTATCATCTCCAACCTTGGCCAGTCCTGGATTGCATGAGATTATGTAGCTTATCTACATGACCAATGAGGAAGTTCGCTGTACTCATCCAGGATTTGCGTCCTCACTGTAGGCCCTTAACCGTGGTAGAGTGGCATTGAAAGAAATAAAAATAAAAAATTGTAGCTGATAGCTAATGCAACTTCAAGTCATGCTTCACCTTATTCTAATGATGAAACAGTTTGGATGACGATAGCAATCACAATGATAGTATATTCCGAACCCAAGGGAGCTTCGAAACTTGCCGTTTTCATTTGTTACAGGTAAATGGTAGCACTTACAAACATAGCATATGGAGATTTGTACTTCTCCTTTAAACCATGTTCTTGTGAGTTCAGTACTTAAGCTTCACAGGAAGTCTATCGTGAGGTATCTATGGATGATACTATTTGTCTTGATTTACACACCTAAATTGGTATAAAAATAAGAGATGAAGTAGTTTCAAAGTGATTTCAGTGATAAATGTCAAACTATATGACAATAACACTAGAGTTCAAAGATCACTGTGAAGACTACAGTCATGCTACCTTTTTCTCTTCATTTAAGTCGGGCCATCCTACAAGTTTACAACTGTATCTTATCATTATAAGGTTCAATATAATTGTAACAAATTTATAGTTAAAAAGGGAAGACGTTCATGTGTTATCTGCATGACACAGCACACTTCTTACTACTAGCTTCTTTCTTCTCTGAGCGTTATCTACTGTAAACAACTTTATCGGAGGCATCGAACCAAACCAAAAGTATAATTAAAAGTATCTATTTCTCTCATACTGGTTATGTTTCAATCAATAGTTTTCCTCTTGATGTTTCTTGATTTTAGCTCTGAATTGCAAGTATTTAGGACTGGGAAATACTACAAGTTGAGCTTTTAGATTCCTTCTCCAACTTTTATGCTAGTTGATTCTTGCTAATTTCTAATTCATTTATCTGACTGCATTTACAGAGTTTTGGAATCGATTCATAGAACAGTATAAACTATAAACCTTATTGTTGAAACTGCTTATTTGGAAAGGCCAAATCCATTTGGCTAATAGGCAGGGAATTCATGTAAATTCGTCTACTAAGTTTGTCTATTAACATCTGCACATGGCTTCCACTGTATGTGTGCACATTAATTGGAGCTTTGCATTCGATTAGCTACCAGAGATTTCAGATATAATGATAAAAGATGCCAGACTTACTTGAAAAGGCTTAGATAAGTTCAATTGAGTTGTTTAAGTGAGAGATGATTTTTTTCCAGGAAGGCATATGGGTCACATCTTCAGAATATCTAAATGCACAACCAGATCCTCTTCGAAACTTTGCTGAAAAAATTGTGGAGGAGATGAATTCTCAACATGTTGAAGATGTCCAGCGGTTATGCAAGGTTTATGTGGAGTCAGAATTTCAGGTATGGGATTATTATGCATTGTCTTTAGAAACATTAGCCACAAATTTTATAAGCTATATAGTTCCCTCAAATGCTATGAGCTGCCTATCTATTCCCTTGACTGTTATACCATCGTGGTCTTCCCCCCCCCCCCCCCCCCATCATATATTAGATGATTACTAGTTGAAATCTGATGCGCTTTGGTAAAAAAATAGTACCTTAATAAATCTGCATTATTTTAGCATCACTTTGATACACTGAAGGGATGGTAAACCTCATACTACAGTTACTATGATCAGTCAATTCCAGCTTAGATACAGGGTATCTTTCAAAGCTTTACTTTATGCACAAATTGTTGGGTTTGTTATCAAGTAACATGAGATTTTTAGTCTTGTCTACCGAGAAGGTTCAACATGCTAATCTTATCCGCTTGTCGAATAGATTTATTGCTAATCTAGCGAAATTTTCAGGATTTACTCTCCTTGGTTGTGTGAGCTTAAACTATTTAACAATAATGCTGGATTGTTCAGCCACCTAATTAGTTGTATATATCTGTGGATTTCAGCAAATATGAGGTTGAAATTTGTTCGGTCCTTTATGGACTTTTGTCGGATTAAAGTGGTGATCCTTTTCTTACTGCTGTAATATGGTAATTTTTTTTAAATTGGTGACCTCTACGGCTCTACTTTATTACAAAGTTTAATATGTCGAAACGCCCCTAATTGTAAGTGGAACTGTTCAAGTGTTGCCCAAAAAATGTTCTTTATAGTGTTAATAAGATCATCTCAACTCCCATTAGTCTGTTAAGTCAAGGTTTCAGCTTTTTAGACTATTTGCCCAAAAGAATTTCGTTAGAAGCCTAGTGCTTGCATTAAATATTGAACAAAGAAACTAGAACTACATTAAATTCAATGTTCAACGTTTGATATATCATCTTTCCTTGACATGTATATCCAATGGCAGGCAACAGCTGCGAAAATAATATGGGTAGATCGTCTAGGGTTTGACTTGTATCTATACTCCGATGAGGGAGTGTTTGCAGCAAGAATTCCTTTCCCGAGAGAAGTTACAGACGAGAAGGGCGTGAAATCTTCGTTCAATTTGATGTCTCATCTTGCATGGGAGATTGAGAAAACCTATGCCATTCCAGATTTTGAGAAGGTAAGGTGCTTGAAGAAGATAAGGTAAAGTTTGGTTGTTTTGCGGGATATGTAACATGTTATAGAGCTCTTTTGATGTACGCGTTCTTTTGTCACGGTGATCTGTAATGAAGGTCATATTTATTCTTTTTGGCATGTGACGTTGTAAAATTATTCTTTGGAAGAAAATGAGTTTTCTTGTTTTTTTTTTCGAGATTGTAGTAATTGTGATTGAGCATATGAAGCTTAGTCTTGTTGCCGATGCAGCGAAGGTTGAATAAGACGTGTCACAAAAGTTTGATGTGCGTGAACACGTATATAAATAAGTTTAATATGTCCTATTTACTAAATTGGTGTATTCATTTATGTATGTTAAACTCTTTATTGACCCTTACACATCCCGTAATCTCGGACGATGTTAGTTTTTATCCTAAATTTTGAGGACGATCTAGTGATTCTTTTTTTATTTTTTTTAACAATTTAATTTACGTCATTATTGCCATGAGACATCTTAACTTTAAGAAAGAAATGTCGACTGGACTCTATGGATGCAAGTGTAAATGAAATGGTTTAGGAGGTATAATTGCCTACGACCTAAAGAGTGTTATCTACTATTTGAGAAATTTTTATGTCAAACTTAAGTGGATCATCCACGAAACTTTCTATCCATTGATGATACTTAGGGATCCATACAGAATATGAAGAGACTTTATGTATATATAAGTGGATAGAAAGTTTAGTGGATAAAGACCTTTTGTCCACTTAAGTTGACATAAGTTCACCTCCTACTATTTACCCATGCGAAGAAAATTACGGAATGTTGAGGAGTGATTGTGTCTCATAAACATCTACGCTTACAGAAAATTTTGTCCGTGGAAGTATTCTTGTGTAGATAGGTGAGATGGCATTACGATTCTACGAAACGGAGATATTAACAAATGTCTCATCGATGTCTAAAGAGGACGGATTATTTCGAGGGAAGAATGATTATGTTAAACGAGTTCATTAACATAATAAATCTATTTCGAGTAAGAATTATATTGATTTTTACGCGCGCTCCCTCTCTCTCTCTGCCCTTGATATGTTGGTAGATGAAAGAAGTATGGATGTATCGATGTGTATATTTTTGGCAAATAGAGGACATAATTAATAAATCAAACAGCTGAATTCGCGTGAGAGTTGCCCCTCAACCTCCCCAGATTCTAGGGGTTATCAGAAAGTCTCTTTTAGTTTAATTTAATTTAAAAAAACGTGAACTTCAATTTAGAATTCAATTTCTAGTTCATTCTACAATAATATACCCGAAATAATCCATAGCAACTTCCTTTTAGGGGTTGTTTTGTTAGAAGCATTCTTTAGGGATCTTCTAGATTTAATCCAAGATGGCGGGTTCCACTGAAATTGATGTTAGAAATCAAAAATCTCCTTGCAAATATATTTTAGTTTAGGGCACCGGTTTTAATAAAGAGTTTGCGATATGTGATGGTTGTAAGGTGGTTTTGCCCCTTGTCAGAAATTAGATTCAGAGGAAGTGGCCAACGATTTCGGAGGTCGGAAGAAGACGCGGGTCGGCAGAGCTCCACGGGAGTGCTGGCGGTAGGAAGGAGGCTAGGGGTTGGGGATCGATGTGGCGGGAGTCAGGCGCAAGAGGTGCGGGATCTGCAAAGAATTTTAATGGAATCGAAGGGTATAAGGCTCTGATACCAATGAAGGAATGAGAGAGTATTTCTTTTTAGGACTCCGATGGAGATTGTTCTATATCCCAGAGGAGAAGAACTCTCTATTTATGGGCGTTCCCTATCCACCCGCGTCCCTAAAAAATCTGCCCACTATCTTTCTAAACCATTCTCTCCGTAAGACCCGATCTCCAACGAAAGAAATCCCATAATGTGAGATATTCCCAACAACCCGGTCGAATTCTTAATGGGTCGGGTTACAGATTTGGCCCATGAGGCCAAAACCACATATAATTTTTTGACTATTAAGTCTCAAAGGAACCATAAGGTCCATAACTAAAAGATCAAGCTTTTATGGAAGATTTCTACAAGTAATATAGAAATGTTGCATGAATTTAATTACAATAAAAGATCAAAATTTTAACCTTTACATACCTTTTTGGTGAAGCCAAGAGGAAGAACGATGAACAACGCTTTTTGCCGTGAAGACGGCGGGGACTAGAATTGCCGCGAGCTTGAGGGAATCCTTTCACACGGGGACTAGAATTGTCACGAAAGTCGGTTGTGAGGATATCAATGAAAGGAGAGAGTCAGTTGTGAGGATAGGGGAAGAGTCTGAAGAGTTGGTTGTGAGGATAGGGGAAGAGTCGGCAATATTTCAGGAGTTGATCGAGCAATTATTGTTTTGAGAATCATTTTTTTTGTCGTGGACCCCACCCTACATCATCTTCCGCTGTATTTCAGTGAATTCGAAGGCGGAAAAATATCAAGGAAATAGAGGTGCCAGCTAGATGCCATGTTAGCTTCTAAAGAAGTAGCGGAAGTAGTTTTTATAGTGAAACAAACATAATTTTTTATATGAAAGTAACAAAAATGACTTATACTTCATCTACTTCATAGCTATTTCCGTGCAAACAAACATGCCCTTTATTGCAAAAATTTCCTTGAATCTCTAACAATACCCTCACTTAATCGTACCTAAAAAGCTTGCAAAGCATCGGCAAGAGAGGTCACATGCTTCGCATGTGAGATTGAGTGAGAATATTGCTGAAATTTCAGAAAATTTTTAGCAGCAAAGTGGAGTCAGGCGGTTGATTGGAAGAAAATTAATATTATACATGGTTTAGATATAAATTGGATATATTATGTGGTTTATGTAAATTCACATTAATGTTGCAAATGCCTCTCCAGTTGCAGCTTTTGACTTATGAAATTTACACTGCAAGTCGCATTTGCAACCTTGTTGAAATTAACCCAAATTAATATAAGTATTATATCTCAAAATCATTATTTAGAATTTCAAAAAAAATCTAAGAACTTCAGTAAAGATTTAAATAATTTTGTAAAAAGTTTTTATAATATAAGACAATATTATTTTTCAAAAAATATAAATTTTTTGAAACATATTATTTTGTTAGAAAATTTAGTTTTTAGAAAATTTTTTGGTAGAATATAATTTTTTAAAAATATTTTTTTATAAATAAAATTTTCTCAAAATACTATTTTTTAAACAATCATTTTTTGAGAAAAAATACTTTCTCAAAATATTATTTTAAAAATAATATTATTTTAAAAAATATTAATTTTAGAAAAAAATTAATTTTTTAGAGAAATGTATTGTGTTTGGCCAAAAATACTATTTTAAAAGCTATTAATTTTTCTAAAAACATTAATTTTGATTGGAAACTGTATTATTTGTTCAAAATATAAATTTTCAAGAATATGTTTTTTAAATTGTATATTTTTTTTAAAAAATTCAAAAAACTATTATTTAAAAATTTAAACTATATAAATATACAAAATCTGCAAATAATAAATTTTACTATAAAAAAAATTAAGTTGCATATGAAAAGTTACAAACAGTAGTAAACATATTTATATAACTGCACTCTCACGAAAGAATAGTTACAACGTTTCACTCACATACAAGTGAAGTTACAATTGAAAAATGCTTAAATATACTAATCTGTCTATGCTACTTCGTTATTACTACTCATAAAAGCGTGGAGTCGCGATGACTCACCGCATAAAAAATTATAGTGATGACTCACCTAAGTCATCTTTGTTGGATTTAATCTAATAAATCTAATTGTGGACACATATGATTAATCATTGTGTATTGCTATCGTTTCAGGATAACCCACTAAAGTGATCAATTAAGTTGGGTTAATGGGTATTTAAATAAGTCATGGGGTTATATGTGCAGATACCAGGTTGTAATTGTGATTTATTGAGGGGCTAAATTACAAAAGTACAACATCTATAAATAAGGGGTTATGGTCCCTAACCTAGGGTTATAACATTCTCTAATTCTCTCCACCCCCATCTAGAGAGAGAAATTCGGCTAAGAGAGAACCCTAAGGTTAGAAGATCATCAAAACCCAAAATCAAGATCTCTACTATGGATTCAGGTATAAGCTTCCGCTCTTTTGATTATTGTTTAATCTCTTTGAATTAATCATGGCTATATGGTTTTAAGATCTCAAGTTTTAGATCTAACAACCTTGACTTCACTCTTTAGTGAATGCTAATGACAAAGAACTGGATTGTGATCCTCTACTAGGCATAGTGCCTCCTAATATCTCATAATGCATCTTCACCTTTCATTTTGTGCATAAGCACAAAATACGAGAAGGTACTATGCAATGAAAGATGAAGATGCATTAGGAGATATTAGGAGACAGTATGCCTAGGGGTGCTAAACCGTATCCGTATCCGATGAAATATCTGTAACCGTATCCGTTAAGATACGAATATGGTTACTCAAATCTATAACCGATAGGATTTGGTTATGGATATGGTTTTGTAGTGAAATATCCGTATCCGTATACGAAATATCCGAATACATATTAGTCATACTCTTACGATAGTTTTGATTCTTAGATTATGGATTTGTGGTTAATTTTGATGATCAAGATATCTAATCTTAACTTTTTAGTTATAATTGACATATTAATGAACTCTTTTGTATCACATGAACTATGCTTTTCTCAATACTACATAGTTTTCTCATATCCGTTTCAATTCCGCATGCATATCCGCTTATATATCCGCATGTATACCGTAACCGTATCCGATTTTAGCGGATATGGTTATAAAATTTTCTTACCGAGATATATCTGTATCCGTATATGAGATGGGTAAACGGATATGAATATAGAAAACATCATATCCGAGCCGTATCCAGACAGAATGCACCCTATGCCTTAGTAGAGGATCCCATCCCAAAATATTATAGAGGGACGTACCATTTAGCACAGGGGTTTCTGACAACTCGTTCTCTCTCTCTCTCTCTCTCAAATTCAACTCTCCGGATAAAACCCAAATTCAATTCTTTTTCATCTAAATTCTCATCAAAACCCTAAAATTCTCCAATGGAAGCCCTCGTCTGCCAGAAGATCGGAGACCCAACCCTCCCGCTCTCCGACTCGTCCCCGATCACCATCTCCAAATCCCACCCAATCCCCAATCTCAGCTCTCCGACCTCGGTTAGGGTTAGAATCCAAGCAACAAGCTTGAACTACGCCAATTACCTCCAGATCCTGGGCAGGTACCAGGAGAAACCCCCGTTACCGTTCGTACCCGGATCCGATTACTCCGGCGTCGTTGAAGCTGTTGGAAATGGGGTCGGCAGGTTTAGGGTCGGGGACAGGGTTTGCTCCTTTGCGTCTCTTGGATCGTACGCCGAGTTCATTGTTGCGGACGAGAAAGACCTGTGAGTGTTATTGGTGTAGTTTTCATTTTTCTGGTTTACTATATAGGGTTTTATTTTTTTCCCCCTAGAAACCACCTTAAAATGAGGTAATTACACGAAAACCACCTTAAAGTTGGTTTTTGTTGCAATCAACCACCTCCCAGTCAAATTTGCACTAACAAACCAAAAATGAGCTTTTAAAAAAAATCCAAGTTCAAGGTAACACGAGTTGTATACTAACGAGAGCTAAACGCTAAAAGAATCAGTTGGGTTTTAGATGTGAGTTTTTTTAAGGAAAAGTTTAGGGTTTTACTGAAATTTTGACTAGGAGGTAGTTGATGGCAACAAAAATTAACTTTAAAAATGGTTTATTTAAAATAAAAAATGAAAGATGGTTTTCGTATAAAAAAACACTAGGGGCACACCTTGGGACACACTCCCAACCACACCCCTCACCTGCTACAGTGCAGGGGGGTCCCACTTGAGATTTTTCACTGTAGCAGGGTCCCACTTGAGATTTTTTAAAAAATCTCAAGTGGGACCCCCTGCACTGTAGCAGGTGAGGGGTGTGGTTGGGAGTGTGTCCCAAGGGTGTGCCCCTAGTGCTCCTCTTTCGTATAATTACCCTACTTTTAAAATGATTTCTAGGAAAACACCCTATTATTTAATAGAATTGAAATTGGGGAACTGGGTCACGATAAGTGTTGTCATTTGTGATGAATTATGGGTTTTAAGCTTTTTTGTAGGAGATGTTTTCCTTGTTTTCAAACCATCATGTCTGTACTAATTAGGTATAAATCCATGTGGTTTAGTATAATTTTGTATATTTTCCATGTAAAATGTTTAGTTTTTGTTGCCTTCTGTTTCTTGCAAGGAGTATACACTAATTGTGCCTTATCTGAGATCCTGGCGTGGCCTTTTTAGTTGTGATTCCATGGTAGTTGTTGCATGTTTGAATATTTTCAATTGACATAATATCAGATGAAAAAGAGCTAGAAATGGAAGTAAAATAAGATTGTTTTATATAAAAGTCTAGCAGCATAAGAACAAAGTGTCCAAACAATCTTCTGATCAGAGAAAGAAGATCACCATTATCAAATGCCTTACTTTTGAATGAAACTCAGCTACTCCTGCGACAGTGAGACAAAAGTATCGAAGTGTTAGAATCCTTGACACGCGCAGCTTTGGCCTTCCATTTCATGGGCCGAATCCTTGACACAGCTATTTTTAATCCGCATTCAGTTTATGACTGGTGGAAGGTAGTCTGTGTTTCACAAATACCATCTTAAAGTTCCTTCTACTACTCCAAACTGCGAAGTTGAGGGTTGAGAGTTTTAATTTATACTCCTAACATGTATTTTAACGTCCCGTGGTTTTAAATTACGAAAATGCATCAATTTTGTTGACTAATTCGACATACTGTGCTATAATTTGTGGAAATTTGTTAGGACATTATTGCTTTATAGTAATAAGAAGCGTTCTTTAGAGTGTCTATGGGAGATACATGTTTATGCTGTTATCTTGTATGATTTTGATTTTGCTCACCTATCATTGATGTTTATGACAAGATATCCATAGTTTGCTATACTATTCACTAACTAATATCTCTTTCCCTGCCATCGAGGAGAAAAAAGATTTTTGGTGCCAGATGGATGTGATCTAGTTGCAGCAGGAGCTCTACCTGTTGCATTTGGTACTTCACATGTAGCTCTTGTTCATAGGGCTCAACTGAAGCCTGGTCAGGTATGTCCTTCATAGCATGCTGAAAAATTCAACATGTAAAGATAATGACAATGTTTGTGGAGGTTTTGAGGGTGAGGATCTCTTTATATATGTGGGTATGGGATATGTATCAGATATAGGCACATCACTTCCTTTAAAGTATCAACTCTATGTAGATTGGAAGAGATTATGACATTTCTTGCCCATTCACTCTCCTTTGGTCTTATAAATTGATCACCTCTTGAAGAAGTGGTATTTAGCTTTCAAGTGTATCTAGGGCACTCTCATTACAAAAAAAAGAAGAAGGAATCTCTATGGCACAAAGATGGTGATCGAATTTTGTTTTCTAACTTGCTTGACTGTTGTGGTTGCATATTTTGAGGTTCATGCCACCATTAATCGTAAATTCTGTCTATCTACGATGTGACCCAACTTCCCCATAATGGATGCCGACTCCCCAAAAAAATATGTGAGATAGTATGGGATGTTAGATTTATGCTGATTTAAGCAGCAGCTGTCAGTTATAAATCCAAATTTGTTTGTTCAGTTTAAGCCCGCTTATATAAAAACAAGAAAACAATT
The DNA here is from genome assembly GCA_022839385.1 of Asparagus kiusianus. Classification (NCBI taxonomy): domain Eukaryota; kingdom Viridiplantae; phylum Streptophyta; class Magnoliopsida; order Asparagales; family Asparagaceae; genus Asparagus; species Asparagus kiusianus. Next base: position 272,653 of record BQKN01064953.1, on the reverse strand, counting down.
TTCTTAGGTATTTCTTATTTCATAAAAGCATATTTCATGTTTACCTACTGTCTCAGATCTGTCATTTGCCACTTATGAAGACTATGAAATTGCAGGTATTGCTTGTTCTAGGTGCAGCTGGGGGTGTTGGACTTTCTGCTGTACAGATAGGCAAAGTTTGTGGTGCAGTGGTCATTGCTGTTGCTAGGTATTTGCTTCATCTTCAAAATTGTGTATTTTGTCAATTTCAAGGAGTGGTTTGTTTCACAATTGTTATTATTTGATATGGTAAGATTTATTTTGTTTTGAATCTCAGAGGAGCTGAAAAGGTACAGTTTCTCCAGTCCCTTGGTGTTGATCATGTTGTTGACTTAAGCAAGGGGAATGTTATAGAGAGTGTGAAGAATTTTCTCAAGGAGAGAAAGCTCAAAGGAGTAGATGTTCTGTATGATCCAGTTGGGGGCAAGCTTATGAAAGATAGCATGAAACTTCTGAACTGGGGTGCAAATATTCTGGTTATTGGATTTGCTAGCGGGGACGTACCAGTCATCCCAGCGAATATTGCTCTCGTTAAGGTAAGCCCTATGGACCAATCATCAATTGGTTATGTAGGTACAAATCTTGTTATTAACGCTTTTTAACCCGTTATCCTTATTGTTATCAATACCTTTTAGCTGATTTAGATACACAAATTTTTGCCATCAATTAGCAATTTGTCTTCATCCTGCATGATTGGAAGACGCTGGTCCGTCCACTAGTGAGTCTAAACTTTACTCATACTCCATAGCCATGCCAACTCTTTTTTGATGGAAAATTTGGAGGTGATGGAATAGGAAATTGCTCTAGCAAAATTCTAGATTAACTTATACTTCTGTTTATGTATTTTATAATAAAGTAATAGGATGTTATGTTTCATGAAAACGATTCATAGGGAGTATGGTTCCTGACTGACTTTAGTTAATATGCGTCAAAAATCTGCAGATGGTTATTCTAATATCGCTGATTTAGCTAGACCAATTTCCTATTTCATTGTGGCAGGGTTCAAACATATTTTGATTTATATTACATCACTATTTTGTATCTTGTGGTAGAACTCTAAATTCTTCTACGTTTTGTAGTGGTAGTGGACGACTATAATAATTGTGCTTAGTGGTAGTGGATGACTATAATAATTGTGCTTGTATGTGTTTTAGAATTGGACGGTTCATGGACTATACTGGGGTAGTTACAAAATTCATCAGCCTCATATTCTTGAAGACTCGCTCAACGAACTACTCTCGTGGCTATCAAAGGGTTTAATAACCATCCAAATTTCTCATGCATACAGCATGTCTGAGGTTAGCAAACGATAATCATTTAGCATTTTCTGGCATCATATGTTTGCTTCTTTCTTTAGGTTGTACTTTGAGTGAGGGCTGATTTGCCGTATTTTCCCTTTTCTTTTTGGTCTTTGAAGTATATTGTTTAGCTATGAGAAAACATATGTTTACGACATAATTGAATATTCTGGCATATCTATCTAGTATTCATTGCTTTCTATCAATGATAATTTTCTGTTTTAGGTTTATCTGATCTTTTCCATTGTTAGATTCGGTAGTTGTAGACTACAACATGGTTAATTACTTTGCCTAAACGGATTATCAAAAATAAAAGGTGCAATGTAACCCATCAAGAAATATCAGATTAAGACTTATTTAAAAGAAAAAACATTGATATATGGATCCAGTGTATCATAACTGTATGTAGACATGGAAATATAGTTCTGTTGGGTTGTTGCAACTGAAATCAGCGGTACATTATCCAAGTAGATGTCGTTTCCCTCTAATCTGCACAAAGTAACTTTAAACCCTATGTTACTTGGGTACTTCTAACCTGAAGCCGCACCCGTACCCGACACATACCCATACCCAAACTCATTGGACACTCCTCGCGTGTATGCATACATTTACTCGGGCATATATGCAATCAAACAATACATGTTTTGATTTAAAACACGTGTCACACATTTTTTGGACATATATCCTACACTTCACATCCACTTCTTGAAACTCATTGGACATCGATGAGGTTCCGTAGTATGATTTTGAATGGTCGTTTGGGGGGGGGGGGGGGGGATGGATACAATGTAGCCGCTCATATTTGCAAAAGAAGTTATCAAAAGATAGAGTAATGTATACAATTGACATCATCATTTTTCTCCCGGCACCTTATTTTGCTAAATGAGGTAGCAACTTTTATCCATTGTGCCGTAAGTTTCTTTGTATAACCTTCATCAGTGTGCAGAGCAGTTCTTTGACTGGCTAGTTTTCTATACCACTGCTATTGTAGTTGAGAAAAATCAATCAGGATATATTAGTAATAATTATGGTTCACATAATTTGATTGCTTTGTTGACAGGCAAATCTTGCCTTTGCTGCTATCAAAGAAAGGAAAGTCATTGGAAAGGTGATGCTTGTGATGAATACTTCCGCGGGAGCGAGATCCAAACTCTGAGAACTACGATTAATTTGAGTGTTCTGTAATGTCGCCAAGACAGACTATCATGTGTAATGCAACAATAATTTTCTCCGCAATAATGAAAATCCCCAGTGTATCTTATTGTGCTTCGTCTTACGCTCGGAAATATGACATAAACCTTTGTGTTCTTGAACAAGTATCGATTTGACCACATCCTTTTGGCCTCATCTTATTCGTTGAAATCCATTGAAATTGAAATGGAGAGCAAGCAATAGATAACCGAACCACCTAATTGAAGAGCATCTGGATCCATGACGTATTACATGTACTTGTTTAGGAGAAACGAAGACATTATGTAGGTAGAATGATAAATATCAGTGTTGTGCACAGTTTCTTTCTTTGGGGGAATAAAAGTCATGTAAAGAGCACCCCATCATGAAAAAGGGGGAGCTTACTTGTGTCTTTGCATCAGTGTTAAAGTTCTTGCTTATATTGATTTATATATTGTTTCTATTCCTCCTTTCTTCTACATGATTTGATATATTATGATCTTTATATGATTTTTCCTTTATCCAGTCATGTTCCCTTGGATTAGATGCTGAAAGAATACTATACTATAAAGGCTCGGAATCTTGGTAGCATTTGGACTCTCTGATACGCCTTTATTAGTGTCAGTGTGGGGAGCTTTGCATGGGATATATCATTGTGAGATAAAATCGGTTTAATTGCAAACTTTGCATTTGTTGGTTTATTTTAATTATTCTTTCAACATAACCCTATTAATCCTTTCAAATCAAACCTTTTGTTACTTCAAATTCCCATACTTCTATTCATGCTAGTTCCTACCATCTAGTCCAATAAAAAAAGATCAAAGGACGAATCTTCTAAAATCGCTTAAAATATGAGAGATTTAGGGTAAATGTCACTAGTAGAAAAACGACCAAACTAGACGGAAATTTCCGTCTAGGTTGGTCTATAATCCGTCTAGGTTGGATTGTCTAGACGGAATTCCGTCTAGGTAGATTGGTTTATTCTGTTTCCGTCTAGTTTGGAGCAAACTAGACGGAATTCCGTCTAGATTGTCAAACTAGACGGATACCAACCTAGACGGAAGTAACATTTCCGTCTAGATTGACAAACTAGACGGAAACCCGTCTAGGTAGACTACATAGACGGAAATCCGTCTAGGTTGATTATTACAACCTAGACGGAATTTCCGTCTAGTGTGGATCAGTATAGACGGAATTCCGTCTAGGTTGCTATTTTTCCAGCAAAAAAAATATATTATAATTTGTATTTCCCTATACAATTACACCAATACATTACATACAATAAATATTGTATATATGAATACATCCAACCATCCAAATATAATCAAGATTTTAGACAATTCCATTCAAACCCAAAAATATTCAAATCCAACATAATGCACAGATCCAGCCAATAATATAATCAATTCCAGCATAATAAACAAATCCAACTATCTACTTCAAAATATGCATCAACCAAGACCGTCTAATATATACATCCAACACGCATATAAGTATTGTTATAACAGATAAAGCTGTTCATTGCATTAAAAATATACAAAAAACCTCATGAACCTCATCGGTCGTCGTCGTCGGCAGTATCTCTATCCCGGTGACGAGAACGTGTGCTGCTCCCTCCAATATCTCCACTCTGAATGGTCAATTGAATAATCATTAAAGGGTGTTTAATACATATTAAATATAAATGAATTTATTATTTTAAGAAAAAAATAAGGTACCTGAGTGCTGCTTTGACCAGCACCGGAATTATCGCCAAGCGAGCTTATAATCCGTATAACACCACCAAACGCGCCATGAGGAATCGCACCGCTTAAATATTGCATGACATACCCCAGGAGATCATCCATCGAGTTCGCCGTCAGCGCAACTTTTGTCATCTCATTAGTCACCTGGATATGTAGCTCCGAGTCAATCTTGTCAAGCAAATATGCAGAGATACGTGCGACAAATGGCATAGCCTGGAACCGAGGCGGGGCTGCTCCCATGGATGTAAATGGTGTGGAGGAGGATGCTGTGGATGACCTCATGCTTACGCCGGGTGAAGCTCCAACACCATGCAGAGGATATCTCCCTCTCCTATGTTTAGGGAGAAATAAATATTAAATTTTAATCTCGAATTCAATAATGATAAAAAAATATAAATAGGAACGTAGTATTCAAATAATCTCAAATTTTCTACATCCATACCTATTATGACCCATCAAATTCTGTGTGAGAGTAATGTTGTCCTCTGCAGAAAGCATGTGAGGGTCCGGCTCAGATTGTTCCTCCTGCTGCGACATATACACAGTTGCAGCCTTCTTGGATGCAGCCTCGAATCCCTCCTAAAGCACAAATATATAATTATTTCATGGTAAAGACAATGTTATTTGTGTTCTCATTTCCTCATAATATTAACAAAATAGAGTTAATAATACTACTCAAGATATGTATAACTCTCACCACCAAATCGAGATTTGCCTTGATCTTATCTCGATTCTTCTCATCACCCCTATATCTATCACGGAAAATGCCATACGCCGCTTTCGCCCTCAAGTGTATTGGCATTAATGATTTTCCCTGTCATATTATATATATTATCACACTCATAATCATACTAATCATTAAATTCATCAAAACTTTAGATGGAAATCTACCGTATCCTGACAATAAACATCCTTCAGATTGGCATAGGAGTGTGAGCCCAAGTGGTGGTCATGCAGCTTCTTTCTTCTATTTTCTGCTCCCTTCGTGGATTTATTCTTTTTTAAAAGAAAAAAATTAGCAAATATGCAATAAATTAATATCTTAAAAGTATAAAGTAATTTTTATGAAACTAACCTTAGAGGCATCGCTGTCCCAATACATGAGGAGAGCTGTGAAATGAACCTCGTCAACTCGGGGGTCGAGGTTTAAAAACCTCTGCCAGTCCTCCTCATACCTGTCATATGTTTCATGTTTGATCTCATGCCTCCATTGTTTGAGAACTGTTTCAACCTTGACATTGAACACATAATTCCAAGCCCCCTCAAAGTCCTCAAGGCAGAAGCAGTCCTGTATATTTACATACACATTTAGGAAGGATAATTTAATATCAAATACTAATTATTAATAAATAAAAAGTAATAGCAATATGTAGTTACCATAAGCGCTGTCCATATCGCCTCGTATGCGCTCCATGGTAGTTCTCGAAATTGAAAATAAGGGTTGATAATGGTCGCTCTACGCACTAGAACCCCAATATATGCATTCAAGCGGGTCGACCATGGACCAACGGGCAAATTAGAACTATTCCACCGAATTATTGCCCTCATTCCTCTTGGCGGTTGTTTGGAATCAGGCTTACCCCCGCCACGTCTGTTCTCGATGCGATCCGCCTTAGCGCCTACAATAATAACATAATAATATATCATATAATATATAAATGTAAAAATTAAAAATATTTATACAATTTACCATTCGCTATCTCTCTTTCCTTTGCTGCGAGTGCAACCCGTTTTCGTGCCTCAATCAGTTCACGCAGTTCTTCTAATTTTCTCGCAGCACGTGTATGGTACTTCCTTGCGTCAGCCATAGACTTATGAGAGGCTGGAGGTAAAGGTAAACCAAGATAGTCCTGTGTCTTTGGCCGCAAGTCCGTGTGGAATGTATAGGAAGGATATGTAGGTGTCCAAGTATCCCCTACATAAGAAAGGAGAATCATTAATATAGTTTATAATTAACCATTATAATTGAGCATTATAATATTGAATACCTGCATCAGGGGATGGTTCTGGTACTGCATCAGAGGGGCCAGGTGATGAGTAACCCGCATCTGCAACAAATGATCACTATTAGCTAGATAATTAATAATTGATAAAATATTATAAAGTATTAATTAATTTTTATACCTGTATCGAGAGGTGATAGTGTATCATCAGCACCAGTACCAGGGGTGATACTACGTGATCGATCACCCTCAGGGCTAAAGAGTCTCCTCACCCTCCTCATCTGTAAATTCAATTATTAACATAGTTAAGAAAAAAAATATACATGCTCATGAGATAAGTTATTATGAAATGCATTGTTCTTATTATGATTAGCTAAAAAAGTTTAATGCAGTGTAACATATATATTACATACCTACATCCAACGCCACATTCTGTGCGTAAGAGAATTCTTGCCAAACATCATCAGATGAACCAATTGGTTCACTATAATTATATTCACTTTCTTCAATATTTTTTTCATTGTTATTAGGTAGAACAACAGATCTTGGCTCCTTGTACAAAACCACCCAATCAGATATGACATTCGGATCTCTCACGAAGAAGCACTGATCAGCTTGTTCTGCAAAAATAAATTTCTCATCCGTATATACTTCTCGATGAATTTTTCCGTCTAGATTGAAAGTCAACCTAGACGGAATTTCCGTCTAGGTTACCGCAACCTAGACGAAATTCCCGTCTAGGTTGCCTGTTCCGTCTGGGCTTGTCAAACTAGACGGAAAATTCCGTCTAGTTTGATCCAAACTAGACGGAACAATCTAGACGGAAATTTTCCGTCTAGTTTGCTCCAATCTAGACGGAAAAATTTCCGTCTAGATTGTTCCGTCTAGTTTGGTCGTTTTTCTACTAGTGTGTACTGGTATGAAGTTTTATCTTATTATTATTATTATTATGAAAGTACATGTAATATGTCATGGGTAAATGTCCAGAAATATGTTCAGGCTTGTGATGTTTGTCAAAGAGCAAAATGGGGAAATGTGGCAACTCCAGGACTCTTACAACCTTTACCTATACCAGAATATGTTTGGGAAGATGTATCAATGGATTTCATCACTAATCTGCCCAAGAGTGGAGCACATTCAGTCATATTTGTGGTGGTTGACAGGCTTTCAAAGTATGCCCATTTCTTTGCATTAGCCCATCCTTATATTGCTCAATCTGTGGCAAAAGTATTCTTCGAGGGAGTATTCAAACTCCATGGCATGCCTAGATCCATAGTCAGTGGCAGAGATCTAATATTCACCAGTTTGTTCCGGAAAGAATTATTCAAATTACAAGGGAGTCAGCTGAAATTTAGCTCAACATATCACCCTCAGTTTGATGGGCAAACTGAAGTGACTAACAAAAATTTGGAGGGTTATTTGAGATGTTTTTGTTATCATAAACCAAAAGAGTGGTGTAAATGGCTTCCTCTTGCTGAATTTTGGTATAATACTACTTGGAGAGTTCCTACAAACACCACTCCCTTTGAGGCTGTGTATGGTAGACCTCCTCCCTCCTTGCTCTCTTATATTCCTAAGAGTTGTAAAGTAGAATCAGTAGATGAAGCCCTCTTCTCTAGGGATGTAGCTTTATAGTTTTTGAAAGATAGTTTGAAGAAAGTAGCAGAACAAATGAAAAGGTTTGCAGACAAGGATAGGAGTTACAGGAGCTTTGAGGTTGGAGATTGTGTATTCCTTAAGCTTCAGCCCTACAAACAACTCAGTATTTCTTCTTCCAAGACCCATAAACTTTCCCCAAAATACTATGGACCTTACCAAATTTTGGAGAAGATAGGGGAGGTGGCTTATAGGTTAGATCTTCCAAGTCATGCACAGATTCATCCAATCTTTCATGTTTCACAGCTCAAAAAAAGGATTGGTTCTGATGTTATACTTCAGACTGATTTTCTCAATTATGTTACTGAGTTGGTTGATGAACTAGAGGAGATTATTGACAGGCGATCAGTTATCAAACGGAAGCGGTTGATTTCTAAAGTATTGGTTAAGTGGAAGTAGCGATCTCTCCTGGATTCTACTTAGGAAAATTATTGGGATCTTGTCAAAAGATTCCCTACCTTTGACCTTGAGACAAGGTCCAATTTAAGGGGAAGGGATTTGTCAGGAACCAATGCGGATTCAGATGTTATTAGTTCTAACTGAGATGTTGTTTGTTCTAGCCGATATGTTGTTAGTTCTAACTTCTATCTTGTTAGTTCTAGTCGTTTCCTGTTTTGTTAGTTCTAGCCGAGATGTTGTTAATTCTAGCCGATATTGTCACGCCCCGTTTCCCAAAATACCGGGGAATCGGAACGTGAACAAGCCCACGATGTATTAGACTGAGGAGAAAAGTACTAGACCTTCTACTCAACCTAATACGCTAAGCGTCAAGCAATATAAAACGAATGCACAGGTCCCCGATCACAGTAGCAAGAATATAATAAACAACTCAGAACCAAAAGATACATATCACAACTGAAATGATCATCTAGACATAATATTCGGGCCAAACATGCCCATATACAAAATGATCTGAATGAAATACTGGAAAGTATAAAATACAACGATCAGACGGAAATGGAAAGTACTGCAAAAGTAAACTAGGGTCTTCAACTAATTAACTAAAAGAGGTAACTAAGCTTCGACTTGTTCTTCTGCTCCGTCTGCAAAGCCTTCCTGCGGAGGATCCTCTGGCTCCTGTACCACTACGAACTGTAGCTGTCCGTCCTCTAAGTCTGAAGTACATCCCGAGAGAAAAGAAGTACGTCAGCGTGCATGACACACATCAAGATCTCAAAAGGAAGAATAGAACGATCGTGCGACCAATGCAATAATGGTAATAACAATGGAAACATGCAACTGAAATACTAATAATCTAAATATAATTTACTACTAGAATAGAATAATCAGAATAAATCCAAGGAAATCAACCAAGTAACAAGTCGATCATGTAGCTAGCGATCAGAATAATCATCCAAGTACAGGGTCATACACTAGCTAGAATTAATACTTAAAAATCTACAACTCGAGATGTAGTACGTCGAGCGAAATAATCCAAACAAGGAAACCCTCATGTATATACCATAGTCTCAAATTGTAGATAATTAAATATTAATCCTGATCTATGTATGAAAAGAAATATAACTGGTCCGTATCTCACAACAACTCATAATCATCCGAGTAATGATGTCATGTAACTAGCCATTCTATAACAGGTCACTGATATATATGTCACATAGAGTCAACGTTCCTGTCATCGGATAACTGATTGTTCACAAATCCCCTACGTGCATCCAATCCCGCTACACATGCGGCCTAGAGGACTACACGCAATCCGTTTCTGCCTGGTCCGAACTTCAAATAGAACACGGGTGACGAAATAAATTTCCTACTGACCAAAGTGATGTACACACTTCACTTTAGCCCTACAAACCAACCCCAGTGGCGACACCAACCACTGGCGTGAGCCTGGAAGATACATCAACAGCCTTATCCGATCACATGAACCATGACTTTCCCACCCCAACTCTTCTTGTTTTGCTAAGTCAACATACACATGTCTCTAGCTCTGGTACACGACACGTAGGGCCACTAAAGTCATAACTACTACGGTTCTCAATCACAATAAGCAATGCAACTGATCATGAGCAATAATATCATAGCATATCAGATAATCAAAATTAAGAATTTGAATCATAAAATTGTTCTAAAATAATCTTCTAAAAAAATAAAGTTATTTACTTAAAATAATTCCTTTTACAATTTAAATTCTTTAATTTAATTTTAAAATAATCCATTTTTCCAAAATAAGTTCTTTTCTCATTATAATAATTCTAAAAATAATCTTTTAAAATAATAAATTCATAAATTCAAAAAAAAAATATTTTTATAAGATAAATTCTCATTATTTCATAAGATAAATTCTCTTTATTTCTAAAATAGTCTATTTTCCCAAAATAATTTCTTTTTAAAAAATATTTATCATTCTAAATGATTTCTTCCACAAGATAAATTCTAAAAATTATTATAATTATTCTAAAATGATTCTTTTTCCAAGATAATTCCTTTTAAATTATTATAATTTTCCTAAAATAATTTTGTTCTCAAATAAATTCTTTTTAATTAATATAATTATTCAAAAAAATGATTCTACTACCGAAATAAATTCTTTTACTTTGTCATAATTATTATGAAAATACTAATTATCATATTATTATGATTTATCTAATATTACTCATCAAACAATCTCACGCAGACAATTATTAACAGATCTAAAATTACAGATAATTCATAATAAATACAAAATTCAGATATGAACAAGTGGGATCTTGCCTTGGGTATATCGTGGACCGTAGTGGGGGCCGTCGGGGTGGTTGCACGGCATTACGACGGGTTTCGCGGAATCGATGACTAGATTTCAAATTAGAGTGTTAATGCGACGTGCGATATTCAAACGAGTATAACGAGATGTAGATAAGAAGCCCAAGTGAAAGAATTATACCGTGCGATAGACAACATGAAGGGCTACGCACCGGCGAAGGAATCGACGGAAACGGAGGTCGGAGTTGGCCGAAAAACGCGCGTGAAGTTAGCTCCGAACTGCAGTTTTCTGCAGTGAGCTCACTGGTTCGGGCTCGTCGGCGGCGGGCTGCTGGAGGTTGTTGGCGGCGATAGGGGTGGCTACAGGTTTGGGACAGCGGCGACAACAGTGGGTGATGACGGGCTGGTTGGTGATGGCTCGACGGCGACGGAGGAGGAGCTCGAAGGCGCTGTCGACGGCGACGAAGAGCTCAGGGTGGAGCTCGGGGCTTCAGCCGCGAGCTGGGCGCGGACTTGGGGCGGAAGCGTCGGGCGGTGGTCACGGCGGCTCGCTGTGGCGGAGCGGGGCTAACTGGAGGTCGTGGAGGCGGCGACTCAGGAGACGGGCGGAGCTGGGGTCTCGGAGGGTTCGTCAGAGTTTGGGTTCGTGGCTGGGGAGCTGGGCAAGCTCGGTTTGGTGGCGGCGATCTTAGCCGGAGGTGGAGTCGTGGTCGGAGTTCAAGGAGGAACTGCTCGGGAGAGCTCGTCGAAGGGAGAGGGAAGGAGAGAGGTGGCGGTGGTGGCGTCTCAGGCAGCGATCAAGGGGGCGAGCACGACGGTGGCGGAGGAGCTTGGGTGGTTTTTTGGTCGGAGCTTGGGTAGGCGTCGTCGGTTGGGTTCGTGGTTGATCACCTGACAGTCAAATAACGGTAGGGGATAAAGGGTGCAAACTAAAAATATTGATATAAGAAAATTAATAATACAAATAATAATAACAATAATAATAACAATAATAAATAATCAATATTTATTTAAAAAGTTTTCACCATAACAATTTAATTTATAATTAGCAAAATCATTAAATAAATATAAAAATTAGATTTTTAAATCATAGGAAATTCTAGAAAAATTAGGAAAAATACAAATACTATTTTAGAAAAATAATATTTAATATTTAAATACCAAAAATTATTTAAACCTGTATTGAAAATTTACGGTCATTACAGATATGTTGTTAGTTCTAACTTCTATCTTGTTAGTTCTAGCCGTTTCCTATTTTGTTAGTTTTAGCTGTGTGTTGTTGTGCACGTGCACTGTAGGTGTAAATTTCTGATCTTTCCGAAAATGGGGGATTTGGTTTGTATTTATAAGAAAGCTTATTACAAACTAAATCAATCTGAATTACAACAGAAGCAGAGGGAAGGCCCTCTTTGTTTAATTTGTGGGGACTTTAGGGTAGCTACAGGATGCCTCGCTCGGTGCTTGTGCCGAGTCTGCTTCCCTTGGACGGTTTGACCGAGGTTGCTGGGGAGAGCTTCGGTACTCAGTAGAAGCTCCGGTTGATCGAGTTCGGATCCTCTGTCTTTCCGGCGATCGGGGCTCAGAGTTCGGAGATAGCACTGCAATGCAAGGGTACGCAAGAAGCTTTCTCTTTTGATCAGAAATTCTCTTGATCTCTTAGCCCGTGTGTGTTGCCCTCTAGGATTGCTGAAGGAAGCTCTTAAAGGGGAGAGAGACAGTTTGGCTGCTCCTTGAGTCATGGGATGTGACCATACACTGTTCAAAGACATCCTACTGCCCCTCTGTACAACAAGTGGTCGTTGGTGAGGCTACATGTTGTGTCACATCGTGTAGGAGTGGGAAAGCCCCTCCTCGTACTTGCGACAGCGGTTGCCAGACGCTCAAGTGGGTCTGGCCAGTTCCTTGAGCGCCGGTGGCTCTGACCTTTTGCTTGGAGTGAGGTAAGTTGCATTTATGTGGATGCAGATGGCTCTGGCAGCCGTCCGCTTACTTGTGCGGCGAGGTACCGAGTGACCATCCGGCGGTCCTGGGGCGTTGTGCCCTCTCTCTTCTCCCTATGTCTGAATAAGGATGGGAGGATGGACGTCTCGCGTCTGAGCTAGCCCCAGATAGCTTGCGGCGCGCCGATGGCTCCAGCTCTTCCTTTTGATGGGTGAGGTGACCCGCATTTATGAGTATGCAGGCCGGTCCGGCGCCTGTCTCGTTCGTTTGAACCGCGACCGGCCGTCTGACAGACCTGGGACACTGTACCCCCCTCCTCTCGCATTGTGGGAAGCAGGGAAGGCTTGTCCCTGGAAATCCGACCTTCGGCTCACGTAGGCAGACGTGGCTCTCTGCGAGTGGCTTCGGCACACGAGGGCAGATTTGAGTACCTCCCTTGCAAGCGGATTTAGTTAGTGAAGGCAGATTTGCCTCGCTGGCGGGCCCATGTGATTTGGCGCGTGCGGCCGATGTGGGGCTCGTGTGTCAGCGAACCCACTTAGTGGCTACAGTAGGCTCCTCGTCTAAGAGAGGGTGGTCCTGTTCTGCGGGCGAATTCGTTCGCTAATCCGCTGCGGTAATTTTTACCGTCTACAAGACCCCCTTCAAAGTTTTCAAACCAAAACCGGCTTACGTGTGGTCTGGAATACTTTGAATAAAGAAGTTTTGGACGGACCAGGTGCATTAGGATTTTTAGCAAACCCTCAGCTATCAATGGGTTTGATCTGCCTTTACCGATTACCGTTTGAATCGGGCTAGCCATACTATTCCCCTCAGTGTGATGAGTTATCGAGTGGTTTCTCTTAGGCTTAGCGCTAAGATTTCCACTCTGACCCCTAGCCGCCTAGGGCGCGGGTCTAAATGAAGTCACTTCGCTGGTTTCTAGATTTTGGGAAAATCGCCTGATTCCCAAAGGTGGATTGAGTCGCGCAGGCGAAGTTGGGTTTCAATGGCGAAATTTTAATCGACTTGCGGATTTCATTCGAGTTTTCGCCATTGAGACCTTTTCCTTGGGTGAAAGTAGGCCTAATGTGAGCAAACCACGTGTCCACCTGTGGGGCTTCGTGCCTTTCTAGCTAATGCGGCGTGGCATCCATCATGATTCGACAGTTTGACGCCCCCTCAGTGCGCCTCGTTCTGATCGTGGCCGTGGTTTTCGAATCCAACCGTCGGATGCAACCACCAATCTCGGTTCTTGATACACCGAGGGTGATCTGGGCCGTCGAATTTGATCGTGGCCATGTTTCTTGTCCGTTAGGGTTTTCGCCTCTCGAGGGCAGTCTTGGCCACGTGGACAACTCCGCCCTTTTAAACCCGCTGTTTTCCTCCTTTGGGATTCACCGTGCTCTTGAATATTTGAAAAGAACTTCCAAGGCAAGAATTCCCACTCCATCTTTCAATGGCTCCAAGATCCAAGAGGTGCAAAGTGAGAGGCGCAGGCCCCGAACGTTACTCCGACCGTCTCTCCGCTGGCATGCCTGCCAACGCTCCGGAGTCACTCTCAGGTAAGCCGATGGGTTCGTTGGACGACCTCGTGTAGGTCCTAGCCGTTGGGTTTGGGGAGGTGAGTGTTGCTCATCGTCCCGGAATGCCGCCACCCTTTGGTAGCTTCCCCGATTTGGGGCAAAATCAGCCCTATTTGCCTTTAGAGGGCGATTTATGTCTCCGCGGGCGAACTCAACCTCTTAGCGAGAGGGAGACGAACTCCCTTTTCGATAGGCAAGTTCGGCCCTTTCCTGTTTGATGGGCGATTTTGCCCTCACAGCGGATTTTGTCTTGATTGAATTTTTCATTCTTGCAACGACTTTTTCCGATGAGGCTTTCCCGAAGGGTGTGGCCGTTGGCCATGCCGGTGGTACGAACTACGTGGCGCCTCCCCGATTTCCCTCTTTGGCTCCATTACCCACGTTCACCGCTGATAAGCCAAATGGCTTGATAAAGAGGGTTACAGACGGTCATTACTTGACGCTACGCGAATTGACGACCGACGCGACGCTGACAGATGACACCAAGGCGGAGTTGCCGAAACCTCAGTTCTTGTTTGGCGACGCTATGACCGACCCTTCCGTCCTGTTGCTCAAAGAGAGCAGGTGGTTCTATACGGTAGAGGGGACTGATTACTACCTTCCCGGCATGTCGAGGGGGTTTTCGATTGTTGAGCTGCGGTCTCTCGCGGTTCCTCGGGCGATGAACTGGGATTTGACCCCAACTCAGGACGGGGTCACTTGTGGCGTCTTCAGGGGCTCTACAGCTGGATATGGAGTTGAGAGCTTGTGCAAGCGTGTGACGGGTCTGCGCTCTGGCTTACTGTCCGCTGAGCCACCTGTGGGGGAGTCGACAGCTGTAGCGGAGACCTTCCGTCACTGCTTCTTTCGAGTCGGTGGGAGCTTTCCCCCGAAGGACTTCAGAGCCCCGGGGTGGGTCTATTCCGCACCCGACAGCGATACTTGGTGGTCCAAGATCACTGATCATGTTCTGGCCGAAAATGATGACCTCAAGAACACGGAGCTGTACGTGGCCATCGAGGCCACTCGGCATGGCTTGCGGATCAACGTCCCTCAGTTCCACAGCATCCTGGAACTGTACTGCGCGGAAAGCGGCACATTCTTCACCCCCAACGGTGAGCTTGGCATCACCCCTCACGAGATGTACGACGTGTCGGGGTTGCCCCTGGGGGACTTTCCTTACGAGGAGTATGTCCCCGATCAAGATGAGATTGATCAACTGTCGAGCCATTCGCCTTTGGCGGTTGACACTCTGTGGGAGTTACTCTACCACTATCACATCTGCCTCAGTACTTTAGGGGCAGCGGATCACAAAGGGAAGAAGAAGAGGACTCCGGGGATCAGCCACAAGAATTGGGCTGATTATCTGTTCCCAGGGAATGATGTCAAAGGGCAACCTGCTCTCCCGTTAGGTGTGTGCGACCCGTCCGAAGTGGAGGCGAGGATGGCCGAGGAAGGAAGCACCATAATTCTTGACCACGACGAGGGTGGATTTAAGTCTGGTACAATCCTTCACTCTTTCCACCATCAGGCGAAGTCCCCCATCTCCAGGAAGGCGCTGTTCGCGGGGTACCTCATGTTGTGGTTAAAGAGGTGCGTAATCCCCACTTACTCCTTTGAGGCTCTCCCTGTAGAGGTCGTGTATCCAGCGGTTTGCTTAGCTCATGGGAAGTCTTATTCCCTGGTGTCGGCAACGATAGCGTGCATCCATCGGGGGCTCCGCACCCTGACGGCCCAATTCTGCCGCGTGTCGGTTCTTGACGAGGGGGGAGGAGAGGTTATCAGGACCCCCTAATCCTAGGGTGGGGTTGCCGTATACCTATCTAATGGCGTGGTTCGTCTACCACTGTGAATGTTTGATGAGCGCCCCGGCGGTGCTCCAAGGCGACAAGTTCGTCCCGTTTGTCCAGCGCCTGGAGAGGTGCTCCTGGAAATGCAAAGACATCCCCGATGCACGGAAGATGCTCTCTCACTTTGGGTATTACAATTTTTGTCGCTCCTTTCCTTATTTCAGTGGGGGCGGATATGGAGAATCTCTCAGGGATGCGCCGACGGCGGATCACTACACAGTCCTCCCTCGTGGTGCCTTTCGCTGGTTGGTGAACATCCGGCCGGGTTATCACGTTCTAAGAACGGGCTCTACATTCTATCTTGAGCCATACATCCTTTGCAGGTTCGCCCGCTAGTTTGGGTACGATCAATTATACGTGGGCAATGCCAATCCCCATCTGCACTTTGAAGGAGGGCTGGTGGACGGAGCTCGGGGATGGTTCTGGACTCACGCTGGTGGTACCAATGCCCGCTTTGAGTTACCTGCGAAGGATCGTGACTTGCACCACACGCTCTCATATTGTCGGTGGTATCGGGGTGCCAGCGCCACTCCTACCGATTTCCGGTTTCAGAGTTCGTGTTTGGCGGAGTACGGGCATCGCCCAAGAGGAGTTGCTCGTCCCTCGAGGCGGAGGGGCCAGCCAGCTGCTAGGGAACGGCTCACGGAGGGTCCTACAGGAGACTCTGAGGGTGAGGACGCGGGTACGGACGAATCCGAGGCGCCCGAGACACGAGCTCCTCTTCCCAGTCTTCCTCTAGATTCTCCAGGTGAGCGGAGGGAGCCTGTTGAGTTAACCCGGGCGAGTAAACGTCTGGAGCAAGCTCGAAGTGGATTGCTGGGCGTATGGGGGTGCCTCTGTTGTCTCCAAGCAGTTCGTTGCTTTCGAAATGGCAGCGAGAAGTGGCGGAGAGTGCCAGAACGGAAGTGGCCAAGAAGGCCCGTAACGAGGAGGCTGTGGTGACAACTAGAGCAGCGGCTGGTCAGGCCGACACTACCTCTGGGACAGGAGTTGTTCAACCCATCCCTTCTGCTGCGCCGCAGGCGGTTCCGGCGATCCCGAAGGACACGCTTCCTTCCTCCGATGTGGGGTCACAGACGGAGGTCTCGACGACTCCGGCATCTGCACCAAGAGGTAATTTTTCGGTGCGGTACTCTTGCGTACGAAGTCGGGTTCGTCTTTTCTGACTGTTCACGTCGAATCTGTGCAGGTGCAGTCGAGAAGGTGATCCCCATTCCTTCTGACGAAGAGGAGGGGAGCGGAGACGAAAGAGAACTGGGGGGTTCAGGTAAGCATGAATTTCAGGGTTGTTGACCCTTCTGAGCCAAGGGGGCATTCATCATCCTTATTTCTCTTGTATCTGCAGTTAGCCCCTCTCATGAAGTTGCTGGCAAGGAGGACCCTCCCTCTTGGGAGGGCCACTCAGGCGAATCCGAGACGGACGACAACGCCTCAATTCACGAGGCGCTATCGAGCGAAGAGGAAGTATCGGTCCCTACGGATCAACAAGGGGGAACCTTTACCTTTGAGGGAGCATCGGTTGGGGGTGAGCGCTCGGTGTGAGAGTCTCCAGCTCAAGAGGGAACTCCCGTTGGGCTGATGGCCACATCCTTGTTGATGGTGACCTGTGACCCTGCTACTGCCACTCTGGCGGCATCAGCGATTGTTCCGGCTCTGGCGGCGCCAATCGCTGCTTCTGCGATCATGACCGCCAGTACCCCGATTATAGCTTCGTCCTCTGTCGAAGACGCCGCTCTCTCTCCTTTGGAGCGCTGGCAAAAGACGCAGGTGGCGCGAGCTCTGGCCAACTTTGAAGACAATTTGACCCACTGCATCCGGCTGGTATTGGAGGAGAATTGCCACTTCGAGGATTTCAAGGAAGTTCTTGAACACGACGCGTCCTTTTTACGTAAGAGGCTTGGTGCTACCGCGGCGAGGCCCTATTTTCAGCGTCTGAACAAAGTAGAGGGGGCTGTTCGGCAGCTGCTTACTCTTCGTGCGGAAAGTTCCACTCTTGTTGATCTTGCTTCCCGCAAAGTTCGAGTAGCTATGGCAGAGCGTGATCGCCGCCTGAACGAGGCTATGTCACTGGAGCTAAAATTGTCAGCAGAATAGGAGCAGGCCAAGGCCGAGGATGTACGAGTGACCCATGAGCAAGAGACGGCCAACAATCGGGTCTCTCGACTCTCCTTCGAAGTAGAGAGGCTGAAACAGGTCATGGCTGATGCACAGGTCTCCTTGGCCGTTCAAGAGAAGGCCCTTGATCAGGCGGCAAAGGAATTGGAGAGTGTTGAGTCCCGTCGGCAATTGGTCACTGATTCCGTCGAAGAGAAGGGTCGAGCACTTAAGGACGTCAAAGTTACCATCCAGGACCTAATCTCGCACACCGAGGAAGGTGTTCGTCGAGAGGTCCTAAGGAGGCTTGAGCTTCACCATGCTGAGGGAATTCGTGAGGCAGAGTTGCGACTGAAATCCTTGTAATTCGTCTTTGATTTCTTGTTTGTAATAGGACTTCCTTTTTTATGAATGAAACCATCCTTTGTTTCTGGCCACCTTTGCTTGTGTGCATATTATATATATATATATACATACATATTTTTATGCACTAACTAGCGTTTGGCCGCGGGAGACTTTTATTGGCCGATTTTGATGGCAAACTTGTTTCGCCTGCAGGCGAATTTTACCCGAGGGCGAATCCGTAGTCGTTATGCTAACCGCGACTTTGGTTATGGGTGGGCTCCACTTTCGACGGGTCGTGTGTCTGCCCACGTGCACGTCAGTTACGGAGACGTGGGTGCGCCGCCTTGCATTAATTGCGGCGTGTTGGGTCTCTTCGTCCTTCGTGCCTTATCCAGGTCGTTGGTTAGAGATCGTGTCCAGGAACTACCGAGCCTCGGCCGTCCACATGGGATATGGAATATTCGGCTTTCCCCTCAACTGTTTGTGCCTGAAAGGTCCAATCGAGCCGCATGTAACCGCCTAGGGTCGGGGTGTTTTTAATACCCTTCTCCTTGTCAAGAAAGACCAGAGCTTTTTTATCGTCTTTTCCTCTCTTCTTTTTTTTGTAGAGGAGATCCAGGTTTTTTTTTGTCTCTCTCAGATGGCACCGAAGGTGAAGAGGGTCGCTTCAAAGAAGAGGATGGCAGCGTCTTCTTCAGGCGCTACAGGACCCGCTGCTACCGAATGTATGTCTTTAACTCAGACCCCATTTAGGCATGGATAGGTATTTCTTGTCTGAATCTTTCCTTCATGCCATCATTGCACTTCGCAGCCCATGGCGGCGCGCCGCTCCCCAAGGAGCATGAGGCTGAACCTATCTTGATATCCGATGATGAGTCCGAGAGCCCGGAGGCTTCTCCTACCCACGGTCCTGCTCCGCAACCAGGAACAGAACCTTGCCTAGAGTTTCCCCCCATTGCGATGCTCGCCCCTGGTCAGGAGCCGGTCCCCGTTGGCTCCCTGCCCTTGCAGGCCCGCATCGAGGAATTCAAGAACGCCGTAAGACAAGTGATTTCCCTCATCAATCTTGGTGAGGGCAGCTTTGAAAGTTTCAGGCAGTCTCTCCTAGACCGCGTGCTCGACTTTAGGCGGTCGGGCGAAAACCGGTTGGCTTCACGCTGCATGCAGGCGCTCCGTCTTTTGGAAGCGCGCATGATAATGCTAGGATCACTGTTACGGGAAGGCCCGGATGTGGAATCTTGCTTGGCTTACCTCAGACGTTTGGAAGCTCAGGAACAGGAGGTCCGTTCTAAGGAAATCGCTGATTCAGAATCCACCGTCGATTTCTGGATGAATCAGCAACACCAGTTAGAGGAGCAAATTGTCGACCTCAACCGCACAATGGCTCGTCTGAGAGCCAAATTGGGACGGGCGGAGGCGAATTGGAAGGGGCTTCAATCCGATGTCGTCAAGGTCAGCAAGAAAGCCGAGGAGGAAACTCAACGTCTCCTGGCCTTACGTGAACGGGATGCTGCCGCCAGATCGAGCTCCGAGGAACGCATTAGGAAAGCGGCCGAGGACAAGGCTCGTGAGGATTTCGCGAGGAAGGTGGCATTGGCTAAGGAAGATATTTCTTCTTTTGATTTGCCTGATTGAGATTTTAATCCTGTGTCTGTTTTTAAGACATTTTGTTTGTTTGCCTTTCTTTTGAAACTATGTCATGACTCGAGAAGTCATGACTTGTTCCGATGTATTGTCTTAGCGAACAATTGCTGGATGTTTTGCTTTTCTGAACGTAGCATTATGACTTTCTTAATTATAAAATCATAACTTTGTTCAAATGTACTGTCTAGAAACATCTGATGGAGTCTATTTTTTTGTTTCCTTTGGATATAACATCCTTCGATGTTTCTTTGGCATGGTTGTCGATGATTTCAGGTGGCACCCTCTGGGCGAAGACCCAACTCGAGTGCGGGCTGGTCCAAAGGATGGTGAATTCGCTGGGAAAGTCGTACTAAGCCGCCGGCGAGCTCGCTTGAAGGTCAATTCTGACTGTTGGCAAATTCAAAACGTAGGCGAATCTTCAATGTTGGCAGATTCGTGTTGAAAGCGAGACTCCCGATGAGATCATATTGATGGTGAAACTCCATTGATTGATGAGTTCGTTAGCGGGCGAGACTCGATTGCGGTGAATTTTGCTCAACTGCTGGCGAGTTCGAGTAAATGGCTAAACTCGACTGCTGGCGAGTTTACGCTACAGGCGGAACCCGTATGATTTGAGTTGGAGTTGAAAACCAAATTCAATTGATGGCGAATTGGAACTGTAGGCGAAACTCGTATGATGGCGAGTTTATACTACAGGCGAAACTTGGACGGTGGCGAGTTCGTCTAACTGTCGGAGATCCAACTGCGGGCGAGACTCACGCCACACGTCGGTCGGCGGACTCAAGTGCTTGCCAACCAAGACTCTGCAGGTGCATCAATGCTCATTTATTGGTGAAGCGACTGAACGCTTTGCCTCTCGCTCAATCCGATTGGTCGGTTTGGTGTCTTCGAGAGTAGCCTTTAATGGCGTTGAGTTCGAAGCGTCGCAGGGCGTTCGGACTGCTTGATGGCTCGGGATAATGGATCTCAGCCGTTGGATTTCTTGGAATATACCTCCGCGCTCGTCCTTCTTTAGCAGAGTCCTGACCGCATCGAGAGAAATCTGCCAGAAAGAAAAGAAAAAGAAAACTTCTCTCCCTCATGGTTTCCTCTTCCGATCACAGCGATGCTGAGGGTGTCGGCTCTTCTGCCACTGTCATCGACGTTGGCGCTCCGACTGCTGCCCCTGCGAGCCCGGTCCGGGGACCTTCTATTCTGAACCCCGTGGCTCACCCCGCCTTCGTGCCGCTCCAACAGTTGGTGGACTTGGTGCACGGGACCGCCCTCTCGATCAGCGTGGGCGGCGAGCGATACTACGATGCACTCCCCCTCATGGAAGCGCGTTTGGAGGCGGTCCGCCGCGCGGGCGATGCCTCGTTCACACAGCGATGTGAGCGAGAACTCGAGCGCGTGGAGGGGTGGATGTACCGCCTCGAGGAATTGGCTTATGAGGACCTTTCTGACGTGCCACCGCCCCTCCTGCTGCACCTCCTGCTTGAGCGTAACGAGCGGGCGAAGCGGATTCAGGCGAAGGAGGCTGAGCTCAGACGCCTGCGAAAGCGGCACCAAACGGTACTGGACCGGATGGACGCTTACTTGGACAGAGCTTTCTTCGAGGACGCCGGCTCTCTTCGTGGCGAGGCGAAGCTGTAGGAGCGTTCGCGCGAGGCGGGGAGGCTCGGCGAGGCTGCCAGGGAGGTGGAGAGGGCGCTGCAGCTCCTTCGCCAGGAGGAAGAGGACAGCAAGGTGGACCTAGCCAGGCGGAAGCAGGAACGAAAGGAGAAGGCGAGGCTCCGTCGTGCGGCGGAGCGGGCTGCGATCAAAGCTAAGATCGGCTCTTTTAGCCTGCTGAAATTCCTGTAACGCTTGGACAGACCTTTTTTTTAACTTAATTGGTGCCCCGAGCATCACAACTAAACTGGAAACTTATGTAAATTTCGGCCCGTCGTGGCTCTTTTGCTTGTTTTGCTTATCTTTGCTTTGCATGCATGGTCTCCCCCTTTTTTTTGTGCTGCTGGGAATTTGAGTTGAACTTGGTGAGCCTCTGACCATTCTGTTTTGAACGTGGTCATTTTGGACCCTCGTTCTGCTCTCGGTCGCTTACAGTGTGGGATCGAGTTGACTCCGATTTTCGCGTTGCAGCTCCAGTGGGATTAAGAGAGTAATACTTGGCTTGCAGCAGAGAACAATTGTTCGCTCCTGCGGCCAAGTGAAGAACTCAATCCTCGACTCGCTCCTCGGCGAGTTGTTGCCTGGAGGACCGACAGACAAGTTGTCTGCCGAACCCCTTTGACAATTACTGTCATTTATGAATGTGACAATTGATTGCGGTAGAAATCCTCACGTGGTAGACTCTATCCATCAGTTATCCTAAGGGAATGTTAGGATATCTGGAATAGGTTAAATAGCTCAGGGACGTAGGAGTGTGGCTATTGATAGAAGTGATAGCACATCGCGTGGTAGGCCATTACTTAGGCTGTGTTATTCGTAGAAATAACGGCGCCAATCATCAGAGGTGATCGTTAACTTGATGGGGTCTTGTCGCGATTGGAGCGACCGTGGGGACCTACCATCCTTCTGGAGAGGATTGATAAGTGGATTGTGTCAGAGGTTTAATGTTAACGTGACAGGGAATGTCATGATTGGAACGACTTTGAGGACCCACCATCCTTTGGAAGAGGATTGGCGAGTTGATTTTGTCAGAGGTTTAATGTTAACGTGACTGGGAATGTCGTGATTGGAACGACTTTGAGGACCCACCATCCTTTGGAAGAGGATTGGCGAGTTGATTTTGCTTGTCGTAACATGAACGATTTAGTGGATCCGCCATCCTATTGAGGAAGATAGGCGAATTGAAGGTGCTTGTCGTGATATGAACGACTTAGTGGATCCGCCATCCTATTGAGGAAGATAGGCGAATTGAGTTCCGCCAGAGGCTTTCTCCAGAGCGGGTGGAGTAGGGACAGTTTAGCCTCATGTACCAGTTGGAGGGGTTTGAGGGCCAGTTTAGACTCATGCACTCATGAGAGTTGGTGAAGAAAAACTAAGGGTAGTACTTCTTCAAGTATTTGCCGTTGATAGGCATCATGATCTTGTCGCCGTTTGGCTTGATGAGGCGGTAAGCCCCATTCGAATAGACTGTTTCTATTACAAATGGGCCCTCCCACTTGGATTGGAATTTGCCTTTCTTCTTGGAGGTGAGAATCATTGGTCGGCGAACGGCCAGCACCAGCTCTCCTTCTTTGAAGGCTCGGCGTCTGACTTTCTTGTCGAAAGCCTTAGCCATCCGGGCCTGGTAGAACTCAATGTGTTGTTGAGCTTCCAGCCGTTTGTCGTCCAACGCCTCGAGCTCGGCGAGTCGTTGTCGGTGATTGTCTTCCACCGTCATCCCTGTTGCCAAGGCGACGCAGAGAGATGGAATTTGAATTTCTAACGGCAATACGGCCTCACAGCCGTAGACCAAGGAGTAGGGCGTATGGCCAGTCGGTGTACGAACCGTTGTGCGATATGCCCACAAGCTCTCGCCAAGTTTTTCGTTCCAATCGCGCTTGCTGGTGGAGGTTAACTTGGTCAGGATCTTGATGATTGTTTTGTTGAAGGCCTCGGCCAAGCCATTCGCCGATGGGTTATAGGCCGTGGAAGAGAGGTTCTGTATTCGGAACTTGTCGCAGAACCTGGTGAATGCATGACTGACAAATTGCGTGCCATTGTCATGAATGATACGTCGGGGTACGCCGTATCGGTAGATGACATGGTGCTTGATGAACTTTACCACGTCGTTAGTCTTGACTTCTCTTAAGGGGATGGCTTCTGCCCATTTAGAGAAGTAGTCAGTGATCGCGAGGATGAAGCGATGACCTTTCGCCGATGGCAGGGATATTGGGCCAACTATGTCTATTCCCCATGCTTCGAAGGGCCAGGAAGCCTTTGTCGGATGTAGGTCTTCAGGTGGCTGATGCATGTAGTTGGCGTGGATTTGGCACTCATAGCAGCGCTTTGCGTAGATGACTACATCGTGAACCATCCCAGGCCAGAAATAGCCTATCCTTCGTAGGCGGTCCCAAAGTTTGGGTCCGGGCTGGTGAGCTCCACAAACGCCGTTGTGGGCCTCGCGCAGAGCCTCTTGTGCCTCCGTTTTTGAAAGGCATCGGAGCAACAAGCCGTCGTAAGATCTTCGATACAACATCTTGGTGGTTGAATCATAGTAGAATCTCACGGCGCGTCTTCGGATAGACTCCCGCTCCTTCGCATCTTCGGGCAATACGCCGTAAAGAACGTAATCGGTGATCGGGAGGCGCCAATCCTCAACACTGGGCTGATCTGAGACTTGATGAGTCGAGTTCGCTTCTGGAGCGTCCTTCAGGCGAAAGAGTTTTCTGCTCGCCACCGTGACCCATTGGGTTGTCCCGAATGGTTGAGCCAAGTTGGCTGCCAGGGAAGCGAGGGCATCCGCATGTGTGTTCTTGGAACGTAGCACATGCTCAATGCGGAAGTTCTCAAAGGATTCCACTAGTCGGACAGCCACCTTGTGGAGTGGGATTAAATCATCGTTCCTAACTTCGTATTCGCCAGTCATCTGTTTGATGATCAGTTGGGAATCGCCGTAAGCCTCGAGATGCTTTATCCCTAGCTCCTTTGCTAGCTCGAGTCCGATGAGTAACGTGTTGTATTCGGCCACGTTGTTGGTACATGGCTCTGTCAAAGAGAAGGCTCTGGACAGTACGTGGTTATGTGGAGAAGTGAGGACTACCCCCACTCCCGCAACGATGGAGCCGTCCGCAGCTGCACGAGACGCGCCATCAAAGAACATCTGCCATAACTTCGGTAACGAAGTCACATTGACCTCAGGCGGTTCATCTGGAAAATCTTCGAACAGGTCGGTCTTTGACCCCAGCGGATGACTGGCCATGAGATCGCAGATGGCCTGTCCCTTGACGGATTTTTGTGGCATGAAGTGGATGTCATATTGGGAGAGCAGAAGCGCCCACTGGTCTAGACACCAATTCAGCACTGCAGGCTGCGTCATGAAGACTCGAATGGGGTTCATCCGGGAGATGACGTGGATTGTCTGGCCGACCAGGTAGTGTCGCATCTTTTGGATGGCGAATACTAAAGCCAAGCATTCTTTTTCGACCATCGGGTACCGTTGCTCGGTGCCTTGCAGGGTCCTACTTAAGTAGTAGATGCCTTGCTCATGGCCTGCGTCATCATTTTGTGCCAGGAGAGCACCCAGAGAATGCTCCATGGCCCGTATATAGATGAGGAATGGTTTCCCTGAAACCGGCACAGCGAGGACTGGCGGATTCGAAAGGTAAGCCTTGATGTCCTCGAAGGCCTTTTGGCAAGACTCGTCCCATACGAAGGAAGTGCCTTTCTTCATGAGCTTGGAGAATGGCTGACATTTGCCCGAAAGATTTGAAATGAACCTTCGGATGTAGACCAATCTTCCCTGGAGGCCCCTCAATTCTTTGAGGTTCCGGGGTGGTTGGAGCTCTTGGATAGCTCGTACCTTGTCCGGATCGATTCGGATGCCTTTCGTCGTGACGACGAAGCCGAGGAATTTTCCGCTAGACATTCCCAGAAATGACTTCGTTGGATTCATCTTGAGTCGGTGAGTTCTCATGAGTTCGAACATCGTTCTCAAGTCTTGGAGGTGGTCGTCCTTGTGGCGACTCTTCACAACCAGATCATCCACATAGCACTCCACCGTCTTTCGCAGGTGGTCTCGAAAGATCATGCTCATGGCGCGTTGGTAGGTTGCGCCGGTATTCTTGAGTCCGAAGGGCATAACGGTGTAGCAGTACACCCCCATAGGGGTTCTGAATGAGGTGTGTTTCTCGTCCTCGGGGTGCATTTTGATTTGATTGTACCCCGAGAAACCGTCCATGAAGGACATCCTCTCGAATCCGCACTTGTTGTCGATGATGACATCCGTGATGGGCAAGGGAAATTCATCCTTCGGGCACGCGGCGTTGAGGTCTCTAAAGTCGATGCAGATACGGATTTTACCGTTCTTCTTCAGGACCGGGACGATATTCGCCACCCAGTCGGGGTGTTGCTCCTCTCTGATGAAGCCGGACTTGATGAGCTTTTTCACCTCGACCTCTATTGCCTCCATGATCTGAGGGTGAAATCGCCTCTGCTGCTATTTGACAGGTTTGGCGTCTGAGCCGATGTTAAGGCGATGCGTAGCGACCTGCGGATCCAGGCCGGGCATGTCCTCGTAATTCCACGCGAAGACGTCAATGTACTCTCGTATGAGGGCGATGAGATCTGCCTTTTCTTGAGGAGGCAGGCTACCGCTGATGAATATGGGCTTGGGATTCGCCTCAGTGCCCATGTTCACCTGGAGGATTTCGTCTTCGGTTGGCGGTTCCCGCTGCTCGAAGCGACTTCTCCACTGAGCATTAACATGACGATCCCACGTCTAGTCATAAAGTGGAAGTTGTCCATCCTCCGCCATTTCGGCGGGATCCATCGTAGCCATGTTGATCGTGAGGCCATCAAATAGGTCCCTCACGCTGACATCCGAGTCCCACGCCGAGGTTGCTGACGATTGGTCCCCCGAACACGCATAGTCGGAATCTTCGTTGACGTAGAAACACAGATCTGACGAGGAGGAGGAGTAGCCTAAGCCTCTCCGAGTCCTATTGAAGTAATTTGAGGGTTTTCCCTTAGGTACGTAAGCAGGTCGGATGACCGTCTTGCGTCCTCGGCCGTAGTTGAGGCCTTCCAAACGAGTGAGGTCGTATCCCATATCGCTCATCATGCCTTTCGCAATTCGACTGTACTACGAAAACTGGGGCGCTGGGTCTTCGTCCTCAGACTCGTCCCATAGCGTGCGCAGGGGACGATCGATTCAACCGAAAATAATATCTTTTTGATAATTCTTTCGAGCTGGCACGACGAACACAGCTTGTGATGATTTGATCGGTCGCGTTTTGGTGACGTATGATGAGCATATCGGTAAGTGCAGAGAGGGATCACGGTAGAGTTCCGACCATAGGCCGTTGGGTTCATCATCTTCAGATGTAGAACAAGACGACACATACGCAAAGTTGGTCTTTTCATTTATGACAATCTCCTCTGCCTGAACAGCATTGGTTACATGATGACTCTCATAACCAATTACAATAGACTCGAAGTCGTTCAGGATTAGGCTGTCGCCGTACTCAGGCTCGCTGTCCGCCTCGTTGCCGCTTCCGGGTTCCTCAACTGGTGGTTCGACGGGGTCCTGATACAGCAGAGAGTCCGTGAAGTAGTTTTCAACACCTTTAAAGGGCTGTTTGTCGGCCACTACCGTCCTCACCCGCTCGTAATTATCCACGTACTTCAAACATTGGTGAAGGGTGGACGGAACTATTCGGTTGCCATGGATCTATGGGCGTCCTAAGAGCACGTTGTAGGACGGCTCGGCATCGATGATATAGCAGGTTACCTCCGTCTTCATGTCACCTATGCAACATTTCAGGCGGATTTTACCCAGCGGCCGCGTCCCAGTGGCGTTGAAGCCGAAAATGGTAGTGGTGGTCGAGGACAGACGCTTCGACGGTATCCCCAGGTGCTTGATTAGCTTCAGGGGCACGATGCTCAGCGCAAAACCCAGGTCGACTTGGATCCGATCCACCTTCGCCGAGCCGACGTATCCTGTGAAATACAAGGGTCGATCATGCGATGTGCTCTTGATGAGCATGTCCTCGGGGGTGAAAGTGATGCACGGGACTCGCCTCTCAAAGACTTGGCAGCAAGTCGTGCATTCTCGTTCCATTTCTGCCTCTTTCGAGAAATGGGTGACGAATGTCTCTGAGTCCGCCAACGCCTCTTGTAGGGCTTCACGAGTAGACCTAGACAACCGTAGGAGGTCGTACATGGTGATTCGTGCCGGGATGCTCTTCAGCTGCGCGAGCACGTTGAATCAAAAAGGTTGGCGGCTCGAGCTTGGCCCATCTGGGTTGGGAGGAGTTATCGCGGATGACCGTTTGGGAGGTCCCGCTGGGTCCTCTGCCCTTGTGGGGTATTCTTTGGCGAATTCCTTTCCTACCCTCGTGGCGAAGACATTGGTGTCCTCCTCGGAATCAGTAATGGCGGCCATCGCTGGGCTGTCCTTGTCTGGAATGGCATATACAACGTTGCAATGTTTTCCTTTGGCCTCCTTTGGCGGTCGCGTGGTCCATTGCTCGTCGTTGAGGAGGTCTGGATGGACCCACATTATCCACCCTGATGGCAAGGTCTGTGGGACCAAACCCTTCCCCCGCTGGTTGTGAGGATCATCATTGGTGATCTTCAAAACCGCCTTAGGGATGGGAATCACCCCCGCCGGAGCATGAACCTCTGGGAGATCTGTTCCAAAGCTCAAGGTGATCATGTTCGTGGTCACCTTCTTTTGAACCTTCTCCTTCTTCAAGACCCCCGCATCGTAGAGGGCCTGGAGCTTGTCCTTGAGGACGTAACACTTGGTCGTGTGGTGACCGAGGAACCTGTGATAAGCACAGTAAGTCGGGTCACCGGTTTTGTCCGCCTCCTCAGGCTTCGTGGGCTCAGGCAGTTTGATTCGACCACTCTTGAGTAGAGTATCGAACGTTGCCACCATCTGGTCCTCTTTGAAGTCATACTGCCACGGGGGGCGTTGTTCAAATTGCCTAGGCTTCGGCCTCGGAGCAGTCTTTGGTGCTGGGGCAGAGTTAACAGCTATGATCTCCTTTCCTCTTGCTCGAGGGGGATTTTTCGGCGCAGCTGGCTCTGCGGCTCCTTTCTTGGGCTGCGGCTCTTCGGCCTCTAGCCTCTTGATCATGTTTTCTACTTGTTCGCCTTGACGAACAAGCTCTTTCCATGTCCGGGTCTCCACAGCGCCTATCTTGGACAGGATGTAGATCGACAAGTTGTGGCGACATATCTCGATCAGTGTCGCCTCGGAAACTTGGTCCCGACAGTGGACCGATCGATTCCGGAATCTTTTTACGAAGTCGTTGACCGACTCCGACTTTCGTTGTTTTTCGGCCAGGAGGGTGGCCATCGACACTTCCGTGTCGTCGTCGAAGAAGCGAGCCAAAAAGAGTCTCTCGACATCGGCCCATGTCTTGATGGTGCCGGGCTCCAGCTTACGGAACCATTCAAAAGCCACCCCCTTTAGGGTGCCGATGAACAGTCGCGTAAGAATGGCGTCATTCCCCGTAAGGAACCCCGTCTGTGCCATGAAATAGTAGATATGTTGCGAGGGCGAGCCTTTGCCGTCGAACTGCACCAGGCTGATCGGTTTGAACTTTGCTGGGTATGGGACCGTGTCCCACTCGATGGGGTAGGGACGGACCACCCCCAGCTTGTTCATGTTTTGCTGAAGTTTTAGCGCATTGAGTTGATCTTGAAACTCGTCAAACCTCTTGTCACGGGTGCCATCACCAGTATGTGACGTTCCTAGCGACGTCTTGGAGGAGTAATCAGACAGTGGATTACTGTTATCCTCCGTTTCCGTCGTCGGACGGCGTGGAGGCACCCACTCCTTGTCCCCAGTCTATCGGGGTAAGGGATGTTGGGCTCTCTTCTTCTTCTTCTTCTTGTTCAGTAGTTGCTCCATCATCTCTCTTAGAGAATCGATGGTCGCCTGCTGTTCCTCCAGCTTTTGAGTCATTGTCTGCTCGTGAGTGAGCTCCGTCATGTGCACTCTCGCAGGTTCTTCCCGACTTGAGCGCGAGGTTTGAGATGTGGCAGCCGCCGAATGAACCTCGTCTTCGCCGTGGGAGGAGGGTGTTAGGGTAGAATAATCAAACCCAATGCTTACCCCCTTACGGCTACGGGTGCGCTGGTATATGCCCTCTTGTCGGGATCGGGCGAACCGAGAGTTCGGCCTCAGGAAGGAGTCCGAATCCGGAGAGTCGGAGAGTACCCCCTTACCCCTGTCCGTCATGTTAACCGTAGCGGACGGGAGTTCCAGGTCGTCGGCAGCGCGCCGTTTTTGGTGGCGACGCCTTCGACGGGAGGGCCTCTGCCGAGAAGGTTGTTGAGAAAGCCTCTCGAATACCGAGGGCTTCGCCGTTCTTATGCATTGGCAATCGGCGAGTACGGTGTGGATGAGTCTTTCGCAATGGCACTGAGGGCTCGCCTCATGTATAGTGCGTTTGTGAGTTAGATATGTTCGGAGATCCCCCGTGGGTGGTTGGTGACAACCCCTAGCATTAGAAGGATCGCTTGGGTGAGAACACGAGAGATCTTTGGATGAGCTCTCTGGTGCACACTGGGTAGAATGCTGTGGTGTTGGAGTCAGGCGGTCTCGCCTTGACGGGCGAGTTTTCGCGTTTGGGTGAACTCCAGCGTGTAGGCGAGATTCAACCCTTCGTTTGAACGAGCGGGTCCGCGAAGTGTCAACCACTTCCTTGCCTTTACGTTTATTCGCCAAAAGATTATAGCGAGGCTCGCCAGCCTTCGAGGATTCACCTAGTCCGTGAGGCCCACTCGCTTGGGATGGTTTATTCGCGTCAGGGATGTGACCTGAGAAGCGAAGTCCACCTGAGCGGGTGGTCCCGTCCTTCTCGGTTGGCGCTCCTGATTTGGAGGGCTTCCCGATATTGGGCGAGTTACCCTCTGGTCTGATTCTTCTCGGGCCCGTACGGGAATTCGGGCCGTTGTGTGAAGCAGAGGTTTGGGCTTTTTGCCCAATAAGCGTCTACCGTTGCCGCTGACTAGCTCTTCCAGCGGAGAGAGCATCTGCGCGGGCCGTAGCAACGTGGCTTGTGCCGGAACGAACCGGTGTCTCTTTTGGGACGGGTGTTACCGAGGGTCGTTTGGCGACCCACTTGGTAGACCCTCCCCCTATGCTCTCGGTCTGGGACTTGGCCTCGAGAGACTTGGGGACGGGTTTCCCCGTCGAGACTGGGGTAGAGTCTGCGGGAGCTTTGACCGTCTGAGGTCGACTTCGGCGCACAACTCTGTGGCGCTTGCGGGACGCTTCGCCACCAGAAGAGGAGGAAGACAAGTACTCTTCGTACTTGGCCTGATCGAACTCGATCTCTAGGGACTCCACCGTCGTCCCAATAGCAACCTCGTCGAACTGAGCTACCACCATTTCGTTTGAGGAAATAGCTTCTCCCACTGTGGTCACCATCTTCTGTAGGTGTAAATTTCTGATCTTCCCAAAAATGGAGGATTTGGTTTGTATTTATAAGAAAGCTTATTACAAACTAAATCAATCTGAATTATAACAGAAGCAGAGGGAAGGCCCTCTTTGTTTAATTTGTGGGGACTTTAGGATAGCTACAGGATGCCTCGTTCGGTGCTTGTGCCGAGTCTGCTTCCCTTGGACGGTTTGCTTGTGCCGAGTCTGCTTCCCTTGGACGGTTTGACCGAGGTTGCTGGGGAGAGCTTCGGTACTCAGTAGAAGCTCCGGTTGATCGAGTTCGGATCCTCTGTCTTTCCGGCGATCGGGGCTCAGAGTTCGGAGATAGCACTGCGATGCAAGGGTACGCAAGAAGCTTTCTCTTTTGATCAGAAATTCTCTTGATCTCTTAGCCCGTGTGTGTTTCCCTCTAGGATTGCTGAAGGAAGCTCTTAAAGGGGAGAGAGACAGTTTGGCTGCTCCTTGAGTCATGGGATGTGACCATACACTGTTCAAAGACATCCTACTGCCCCTCTGTACAACAAGTGGTCGTTGGTGAGGCTACATGTTGTGTCACATCGTGTAGGAGTGGGAAAGCCCCTCCTCGTACTTACGACAGCGGTTGCCAGACGCTCAAGTGGGTCTGGCCAGTTCCTTGAGCGCCGGCGGCTCTGACCTTTTGCTTGGAGTGAGGTAAGCTACATTTATGTGGATGCAGATGGCTCTGGCAGCCGTCCGCTCACTTGTGCGGCGAGGTACCGAGTGACCATCCGGCGGTCCTGGGGCGTTGTGCCCTCTCTCTTCTCCCTATGTCTGAATAAGGATGGGAGGATGGACGTCTCGTGTCTGAGCTAGCCCCAGATAGCTTGCGGCGCGCCGATGGCTCCAGCTCTTCCTTTTGATGGGTGAGGTGACCCGTATTTATGAGTATGTAGGCCGGTCCGGCGCCTGTCTCGTTCGCTTGAACCGCGACCGGCCGTCTGACAGACCTGGGACACTGTACCCCCCTCCTCTCGCATCGTGGGAAGCAGGGAAGGCTTGTCCCTGGAAATTCGGCCTTCGGCTCACGTAGGCAGACGTGGCTCTCTGCGAGTGGCTTCGGCACACGAGGGCGGATTTGAGTACCTCCCTTGCAAGCGGATTTAGTTAGTGAAGGCAGATTTGCCTCGCTGGCGGGCCCATGTGATTTGGCGCGTGCGGCCGATGTGGGGCTCGTGTGTCAGCGAACCCACTTAGTGGCTACAGTAGGCTCCTCGTCTAAGAGAGGATGGTCCTGTTCTGCGGGCGAATTCGTTCGCTAATCCGCTGCGGTAATTTTTACCATCTACATGCACCAACAACAATTCATTGAGTCATTTATAAATTGAGAATTTGTACACGATCCCTAAATTCTCTTTCTTTCTTCTCTCAACCGATTCTGTTTCTTCTTCCTATCTCCTCCTTGAGTCTGTGCAAGTTTCGCCATGACCAGAAACAACACCACAAGAGGGAATTGAGGTTTTAGAGCCTCACAGATTGGTTGAAGAAGGAGAGCAGGGTCGATGGGGAGACGATGGAGCTGATGGTTTCGATAGCTTGTGGTTGGATCGAGAGGTTGGTTTTGGGCGAGCACGGGGTTGATGTAGTGGTGGGGCTTTTGAATGAGATGGAGTGCGTTGGGGTTGAGCCGGGGTTTAGTATGGTGGAAAAGGTGGTGAGTTTGTATTGGGAGAGGGGAAAGAAGGAGGTGGGTGTGGAGTTTGTGAAGAGTGTGATGAGGAGAGGGGGAGTTGGAGGGTATGCGATTGGTGAGGATGGGGGGGATAAGGGACGAGGTGGGCCGGTTGGGTATCTTGCGTGGAAGATGATGGTGAGTTTGCTTATGCATCGATTTAGATTCATTGCTGAGTTATCTTCCTTATTTTGAGCTTTGCAAAGTAAATTCCAAATATGATATGGACATAATTATTGATAGAAACAACAACAATAACAATCAATCGCAAATTTTTGGGTTACCTACATGAATCATATTCTTCTATTCATTTCTTAGACTATGTACTTCTAATCACTATAATATCCTCCTTAGTAGCTTCACCAAGTTGTCTTATGCCTACCTTTAGTGCTTCATGTTCCATTAATTATTATTTACCTTTCATGATGCATGTGGTTTATGTGGCACCAGTGTTTGGAAAGGCATTTTGAAATTCACTTAGAAACTTTTTGAATGATAATTGATTCAAAACTCATAACTGAAGCTATCCATTGGAATCTATGCCTCATCACTTAAAGCATAACTAAAGTGTGCGCGCCACAAACACCATGAAACACTTCTCTTTTGAAGCGCACGTTTTAGACAATATAGGAGGATATAAAAGATTATTTGGCTAAAATTAAAATGCTCCTAGCTTTTTATTTTCTTTCCCCAC
>BQKN01064953.1:217770-234235 GCA_022839385.1 Asparagus kiusianus | reverse complement strand
TTTGCTGTGAGGAGATAAGTTAATCTTATGAACAAGGAACGATGAGTAACTTGGTGCCATTTTGTTCCATCTCCGTCCTGAATAAATTGTTAAGTTTTAGTTGATTTTACCTTGGTAGAAAAATTACGAATTAAATGGCTCTTTGATGATCTTTAAATTCTCTCAGGTAGATGGAAATTACATGGGTGCTGTCAAGTTAGTAATCGAATTCAAGGAATGTGGACTGAACCCTGATGCTTACAGCTACCTTAATGCATTAACTGTATTAGTCAAAGAGCAGAATGAGTTTTCAAAAGCTTTGCGCAAGTTAAAGGCATCAATGAAGTCAGGCTCTATTGCTGTACTCGATGATGAGAATACAAGTCATATCGAGAAATATCAATCCGATGTCATAAACTATGGAGTACGCTTATCAAATTGCGCAATCTAAGAAGGAAGCTCTGTAACTGCCGGTATAGTTCATGTGAAGCTCCTCGCAATTTACACTTGTGCTAGATTAGGGCTGGAAGCTGAGAACGAGCTATGGCAAATGAAGCTATCAGGCAGAGAGCCTGACAAAGAACTCTGTGATGTTGTTCTAGCCATTTGTTCGTCCCAAAAGGAAGTTAGTGCTGTTAACAGATTGCTTGCCATAACTAAGATTATGGGTTCTGGCCGAAGGAAGAATGACTCATGGTTACTTCAAGGGTATGTTGAAGGAGGGAATTATTTGGATGCTTCAGATACTCTCATGAAAATGCTTGACCTTGATTTGTGTCCTGATTATTTGGATGGAGTTGCTGTGTTGCAAGGATTGGGTAAGAGCATAAAGGAATCTGGTAGTATTGAACTCGATCTAGATGAAGCTTTGTAAGAGGCAGTCTGATGTGAAACTGATTGGACCCTGTCTTGTGTATTTGTATGTACATAGATATAAGCTGTGGGTGGTGAACACGCTCTGAAGGCAAAGTTGATGGGCACAGAGTACTGTATATATAAGTCGGAGAAAATATTATACAGGTGTATAGTTTCGTATGTTTGTTATGTAATACATAGTGATGTCTGAAAGCCTTTTTTTTAACAATATTCGAGGGATTTGAAGTATTGATTGATTCTGGATGAGGTTTCTTTATAATTGTTGGATTTTTTACTGTGAATAAGATGAATGGTGATTTGATGATGTTGGTCTTTCTTTATGAGACAGCATAAAATGTGAAGCGGACTTTGAGAGTGCATCTAGGGTTGATTGTGGTCTCGAATTCTAAAGTAATGTTTAGCTTATGAAAATTATGCTCTCAAATTCAAAGGATGTTTATTTAGCAAATTACTTGCTTTTGGTTATTAACATTATCAACTTCGAGCTTTCATCAAAAGGCAAATATTATTGACGAGAGGGTCTAAATCCAATAATGCCAACATCTAGCATTTATAAAAATTGTCGAAGTAACATTTTAGAGCATAGAAATCACAGCAATGTCTACGTTCTTTTGAAGGAAAGTATACCCATTCCAAACATCAACGATTTAAATAGTGCTAAATGATTGGGGTTTGAAAGTTGCCAGCGCACTTATTTTATGTGTACTGCATTATGAACAATGATTCTCAGATTAGAACACAATAGACACATTGCAGTGAGCTACAAGCCATTTTATTTATTTCTTCGTATCCAATCTAAGATTCAGCAACTATATTTAAAAAACATGAAAAGCTGAAAGATCAAAAAAGGGGCATTTATATTTAAAAAACATGAAAAGCTGAGAGATCAAAAAAGGGCTCACGAATAGCTAGATGTTGGTAGTATTTTGCCTTTTCCATAATTTCATTTGCACATTGCGAAGCACAAAGGTCACTGCAAACCCCACTCCAAATCCCAAGCCGATTAATAGTGCAAGTACAATGATATAGGTTGACGGTGATGAATGGTCAGAGGCTGTAGGTTGCACTACACTTGTCTGATTTGGGTTTCCATTGTTGCATTGCTTTGATAATGGACTTCCACACAGTCCATCGTTATCCAAGTAAGAAGCATTCGGAAATGTATTGAACTGATTACTCTGAGGAATTCTTCCCGTTAGATTGTTGCTAGAAAGGTTCAAAAAAGCTAAGAACGTGAGAAAAGACAATTCTTGAGGAATCTGTCCAGACAAATGGTTTGCAGAAAGATCCAATTTTTCAAGTTGCTTCATGTTTCCAATTACTGAAGGAATCTTTCCCGTGAGAGAATTTCGTGATAAATTCAACATGCGAAGGCCTCGGAGTTTACCGATCACCTCAGGAATATTACCATCAAAGTTGTTATTTGAGAAATCCACAAACGTATATGATATCGTTAATATTCTCAGAAAGGTATATTCATACCCGTTAGTTATGACTGAAACTTCATAGTGATATCTGTCTCCATTAGTTATATCATCACCTTGATTCATAGTGGAGAAATTCACCATGGACTTTAGATTGTTGAAACAATTTGAAGGCAAATTTCCATTGAAGTGATTGGAAGATAGATCAAATATTTGCAATTTCAAAAATGTGTTATTTGCCTCAGGACTTTCTGTAAGTTTGACTTGCCCATGAAGTGCATTTCCTCGAAGAACTAGAACAGTGATGTTAACCATTTGTCCCAACCAAGATGGAAAACCTGCAACAATCTGATTGTTCCCAAGGTCTAAAACCTTTAGCGGCCCACAATGGAGCAAAGTTTGAGAAATTGAACCTTTCAAACGATTGTCACTGAGGATCAATGCCTCTAGCATGCATTCTTTACTAAAATGTTTAGGAATTTCCCCTTGAAGTTGGTTCCCTTTTAGATTCAAGATAGTAAGAGATTTGATATCGAATAGGCACGAAGGGATTGAGCCACTCAAACTATTTTCAGATAAGTCGAGGACTTGGAGATTTTGCGCTTTGCAGATGGATGTTGGGATTTCTCCAATAAGATTATTGTTCCTGAGCAGAATATGAGTGCAGTCGAACAAACTAGAAGAAATGTTAGATGAGATAATTGATGAGATGTTATTGTTTGAGTAATCGAGATAAACGAAAGACGACCAAGGAACAAGAATTGGTCCCTGGAGCAAGTTTGAATGGAGATCAAGATTGCCATAACCATCTTTCCTAGAGGGAATATGTGGGCCTTCGAAATGTGTGAATTCATTCATGGAGAGATTCAAATCAGATATACTGTCTAATCTCCAAATCCATTCCGGTATTCCGCCATCAATCTTGTTATCAGAAAGATCTAGAGTTGTGAGTTCATGTTGATATCTTAGAAAGGCAGGCACTTTTATGAGATCGCAAGAAGCCAATTGTAAAATTAAAAGGCTGGGAAAAGTGTCAGAATAATTAATGCCACTATCTTCTTGTACAGATAATCTATTATTCTGAGAGAGGTCGAGGTATGTTAAGTTCGGGAGGTTTCTTATCATGCCGAGCTCCACCGTTCCACTAAAGTTGTTTGATGATAGGTAGAGTGAGTAGAGGGCTGAGAGCTTAAACAAGGATATTGGAATCTGTCCTTGAAGTTGATTATTACTCAGATCAAGATAGCTTAAGGATATTGAATGATTTGAGAACTCTTTTAACTCACCAGAGAATTGGTTATCAGAGAGACTCAATGTCTCCAAAGCAGGGTGGGTAAACAATGAGACTGGCACCGATCCAGAAAGGAAGTTGTAATGTAGAAATAGCGATGTGAGATGAGTCAAATTTCCAATAAAAGTGGGGATCGGACCCGTGAAATTGTTTAAGTAAAGCTCCAAGTGAGAGAGCCGGAACAAATTTCCAATCCAACCGGGGACCGCACCAGTAAATTCATTGGCCGAGAGATCTAAAAGTGCGAGCTGGGTAAGATTCCCAATGGAAGATGGCACCATCCCAGTCAAACCACATCTTGAGATAACCAGAGTAGTCAGGTGCTTGAGATTCGAAATAGAGTCTGGTATATTCCCGGATAAATTCGAGTAAGAAAAGTCCAAACTTTGCAAAGCATTGTTGTTTGGAAAATCCGGCAGATTCCCAGAAAGCATCAGATTCGACGATAGGTCGAGAAGAGTTAGGTTGGGGTGTGATGTCAAGATGTCTGTCGGCAACAATCCTGCGACTCCAAATATATAGCATATAATAAATAAGGAAATAACGCTTAATTATAAAACTAATAATTAGATAAAGAAGTAGCTAGGTTTACCTGGGAGATTACAGTAACGCAAACTGAGCACTAGAAGGTGAGGCATCGAGGTGGACAAAGCACTTCCCCAGTCTGGGTTCGAGGACATGTCGACGCCGTCGAGATGGAGCTCCTTCAGACCGCTAAGGTTTCCAACTAGAGTCCGGAAACTTGGATGGCGGAGTTCCGCATTATAGGTGGTCCAACTGCTGAGGTCGAGGGAGATGAGGTCGGTTAAGCGAGAGATGCCGATAGGAATCTGACCACTGAATCCGGCAAATGAGAGATCGAGATGTGTGAGTTGTGTAAGGTTCTCAAACCCCACTTGAGGAAAGTCTCCTTCAAACTCATTGCGGTAGAGGTCGAGAGTTCGGAGGGAGGTGAGGTTGAAGAGGCTAGCACTGAGTGTACCCTCGATACCGCGGTTACTGAGGTCGAGGCCAATGACGTGGCCAGATTTGGGGTCGCAAGTGACTCCCTCCCAGTCGCAGCAGTTGGAGCCAGGTTTCCATGAAACCAGGGGGCCTCCAACGTTGAAAGAGACACCACGAATCACGTCGAGGAGGGAAGACCTCTCGGATGGGAGGCAGTCGACAGTATGAGCAGCAGATTTGAAGGATGGCAGCATAATGAGTATTACTACCAGCGATAATAGTATAGAATGGGGAAGCCGATCAAATATTGCAATGCCCATGCTAACTAATTAATTAATACTTTGATACCCAAAGGTGAGTGAGAAATTAATGGATATAAATAGGAGAAGAGAAACCCAGAAGGCGCTTCATCTTAGCTAGTTGAATTAATGGATATTAATTGGACGTGTTGGAAACGTTTGCAAGTGACAGACTTCCACAGATGACGACGAAGACTTGGAAGACTTGGAAAATCTTTTTTTGGGGGGGGGGGGTGGGGGCGGCGGTCCAAGTCAATAGTCCAACTATATTATATAAATTGAGTGGCTAAATTTAAGTTAATGATATGGTTGGTTGAAGGATACCTAGTAAAATGCTTGTTTTTTCAATATAATTTAATGGACACACTGACGTGTTGGAAACGTTTGCAAGAGACAGCGTGGAGAAGAATTCCCTGGACGACGACGACGACGAAGACTTTGAAGGCTTTAATTTCAATGTTTGTACATACAAATCATGTTCATTCATTATGCATGTTATAATAAAATAAAAACTACAAGGGGAGATACTTAAACAAAAAACTATATACATACATTGTGTTATACACACAAATACCATGATCAGCCAATCTTTACTCAAATGATTGTGCTATAAATATTTTGCATTCGTTATGCATCCAATCAAGGCTTTCTGGTTTTTACTAGAGCCGGATTTACATGAAGAATATGAATTTAAAATTAAATATTTGCAAAGCTGCACCTACACTGAGGTGGAATAAGTTTGCAAGTGACGAGATAGAGAAGAACTTCCTTAGGCCCCATGAATTGTTTTTCCTCCTTATGACCATCCCATAGTATAATTGAAAGGCTACGATTAAATTAACAATGCG
This sequence comes from Asparagus kiusianus, assembly GCA_022839385.1. Classification (NCBI taxonomy): domain Eukaryota; kingdom Viridiplantae; phylum Streptophyta; class Magnoliopsida; order Asparagales; family Asparagaceae; genus Asparagus; species Asparagus kiusianus. The sequence goes on along the minus strand of BQKN01064953.1, from coordinate 228,573 downwards.
ATCAATTTAAATATTCTTATTGATAATCATATGCTTGTTTTTCACAATATAGTTTAACAAATGCAAATGCAGTGATGTTAGTTCTGCAAGCAGATAAAATGAGGATTGCACATGACATTTAGATATTCACATCACAATATTTATACTTCCACTTTTCTCAATAAAAAATATCTATACTTGTACACCTTCATCCAACATGGTACACTGTTATATAATAATCCAGAGCCTTTCATCATTATATTATTAACGGCTATGCTCATCCGTAATTCACCAGAGAATACCTTTCACAACATCTCGAGAACACACAGAAAATCAAAAGTAAAACTATTGGATGCAGTAAAAAGGGTAAAAGGCGTCATTAATAAGAAAATTAGGTATTTAAGCTAATTACAAAAAAAAAACTTGCACTATTATAAATGAGCTCAACCATCCCATCCGCCTCTTCAACGATAAGGAATACAAAAATACTACATATTGTGAGCAAACCCACGGTGTCCAAGGAGCATTGACTCCTTAAATCATCCAACACTAAAGTAAAAAAAGTTGCACAAACTAAAATTACATAGCAACTTATAACATTCATAGGCTGCTTTTGCACAAAGAGGGTGCAAACTGATACTTTACCTCTGTAAAGTTACCCCAGATTAACAAAAAATTTCTCGGTTGTACATGAATCAATTTGAGTCATTGATCTATTAGGTATGTCTATCTAAGAACTTCTCAATTAGAAGTTCTAAGAACGGAGACACAACATGATAATAACTAATGGGTCTGTGTATAATTAATTCTAAGAACGGAGGAAGAAAAGAAGCTGAAGCCATGGCTAACAACCGAAAATCTATATACAAGGAATATTTAGATGTAATTATTGTTTAATCACACCAACAATTCCAGAGAAACCGCGAGGAATTATTTACAGATGAAGTAGAACAGAAGCATTATATGCACATAATAAAATCATAGAAGGTAGTCCTGATTTTCTTATAATTACATGAGCTGCAAATTATAAATGGCATTTCTCTATAACTTCACGCAGTTGCTGGTTTTGGCCGGTGGTTATCATTTTTCATGAAACGCACATATTCCTGCTGAACCATCTCGCCGCCATTAACGGGATCAAAACTGCATCTGTAGAAACTGAGGAGAGGAGAGAGCACTTATTAGTTTCTAAAACTAAATCACATTAAGCACAGAATCAAAATACTGAAGTTTGATGGCTGTTTTTCTCCCGTTTCATATAAATGAAGTTTAATTGTGGATTGACCCTGGGAGTGATTTTTTTTTTTAAATCTTTTATCACATGAGATCTATTTGTCAAAAGATAATTATCTTGTTGAGTCAAAAAAATGTTCACTCAAGGGGTCTATCTGCAACAATAGAACTATAGGGGTGTATCCACAATTAACCCTATAAATAACAGTGCATCAATATATACATGTCTGAAGCCAGGATGCAATTATTGGTATGAACGTGGAGCTCCTGTTGAGTAGTGCTTGCGTTAAATTTGATCAATCAAGCGTTGAAGAAACTAGATTCTTCATTTTTAATTTTCACTCATAGCTTTGCATAGGATGAGAAAAGTACTAAAGGAGTGCATGCAATGAAAATTCATGAGAGCATGGTAGACAAATACCAGGTTATATCTTTATCGGGTGAAATCATGAAATATAATAGGTTATTTCAGTTCTTGCATGATAATGCAAGTAGATGGAATCAAACATGACCGAATCTCTAACCTAATCAAAATATGATGGATGTTAGGATTGGCAAACCAATCAGTTTAAGTAACCTATATAGCAAACTGTGAGGTAAAAGAAACCGATCCTGCTCAGGGGATCCAAGCAGGTTTAAAAAATGAACTTTATATTTCTCCCAAAATGTGGAGAAGGAATACTTAAATACTAAATAGCTCCAGCTATAGTATAAGTGCCCATGCAGTAAAGTAAACAAATTTGAGTCATATAAGTGCAAGGCAAGGGGTCTAAATTCTTGCGATTCAAAATAGGTAATGTTTTCTCAACAAGTTTGGGGAAGAAAAAGGCCACAATATCTTGAGTTTGGAGAAGAGAATTGTGGCTCTTGTCATGTTTGAAGTTATTATCAAAAACCATTTTCCCCTAAAAACACACTACATATCGGTCAACATGGTCCAGTTACGCTCCAGATGTACAATGTTAGCCTACATTTGGTTTCAATACTTTTTGATTACTCAGTAATTACTCTCTCAAACACAATTCGTTAGTTTCTAGGAGATGTTTCTACACAACTGGGCGAAAAACATGGACTAGCGAGTGACACTATAAATAAAATGCCGTTCAAGAGTGTGGTTTACATCAAGAGTGAAATTTTGGGAATGAATAGCATTCAGGATCGCGGTATATATCGACATAATGGCGACAAAGGAAATATCTGCACCTATCCTATATATACCCCCCTTCGAGTTATAAGGTATTGCATGAACCCGAAAAATAAAATTAATTTCAAACTTATAATAAGAAAATTATAATACTCATAAGACAAAGAAAGAAATATCCTGTCTTGAGTATTTATGTTACTAAGAGTCTAGCTTCCTAAGAAAAGAAAATAATGTAATACTATCATAGATCCTATTACTCTACTTTGATGTAGCTAGGAGTCTAGGACAAAAAAATCACCATTTTGGGTAATAAGAAATTGAATAAGAAAGTAAATTAATCCAAAACTTATAATTAGAAAAACAACAAATATAATAAAAAAGAAATAACTTTGATATTTTTCACTGATTATTACCTATATCCTAAGAGAAAAGAGGAAGGAAAAAAAAGGCAACATTACTGTGATTTGTTTTTCATGAAAAGTGCCAGGAGTTGGCCAGCACCAAGCAGCATTAGAGGACAGCACAGATATATAGGATGTAATTCCATTTTCTATGTATTCTATATAAAATGAAGGTCGTAGCTCTAGTCTTGAACCAAGAACCACGAAGTACTGATTTCCCCTTTCATACCACTAAACCACCTAAGCCCCCCAATTATGATGTGATATTAAGTAGGTTGCAGGTAAGATAGCTGGTAATCACATCAACGCAAGAAAAGTTTGAATGTGGTTTGCTGCTTTAATAGCATGTTGTGCGCACATCATTACATCGACCTGTGACAAATCTGACTGCATTTTTGTTTTAACAAAAGCCAACAGGCCAGAGTTGGCTGCTCATTGAATTTCCAACTTCTGAACTACGAGTATTGGCACTTGGCAAGATTTTAGAAAGAGCCTTCCCTTTCCTTTGCTGCTTAGTATCTATGAAGCACGGACACGGACACGGCGACACGGACACAACACGGACACGGACACGGCAAAACCCAAAAAAATAGGACACGGCGACACGGCTAGATTTTTTTTAATATTATTATTATATATAGATCAATATTGAATTAAATTCCTATTACATTTTCATATTTTTTGTTATGTAAAGTGGAGATTATAAATAAGAAACTAAAGAAAAGTGTGTGTTGCAGGTGTGAATTAAGACGTCGGGATGGCAATGATCTCTTGGAGAATTAAAAACAATAATGTTAAAGAAGACAAGAAAGAGAAGATGAAGATATAGAAAAATAGATCAATTTTTTATGTTATATTATTATGTAACATTGGCTTGTATAATCAATGACAAATGTAAGTTATGTAACTGATTTGAAGATAATGTCAAATTTTAATTTTCATTACTTTCATCTTGAGCATATCAAAATACAAGAGAATAAAGTTCAAGTTACAACTAGTTCCATGACTACAAAATACTAAGTTACTAACATTGCAAAAATATAAAAATTACAACCAAAAACGTATCTTAAAAATAAAGTTCTCAAGTTAAAACATCAAAAGATCATTCTATGGTTTCAACTTCTTCATTAAAAAATGAAACCCTAATTAATTAACTAATTAATTAACAGTAAATTAATGGAACACGAACTCTAATTAAATAACTGTAAATTAACATAAAACAATAAATTAAAATAAAAAACAGTAAAATCCTACTATCGTTACAAAAAAATGACAGGACATAGTAAGAATCCTAGTTCTAATTTATATATTATTCTAGCATATTTATGTTATTCTCACATTTTTATACAGTAAAAACAGAGGTGGGAAATAAAAACAGAGAATTAAAATAAAAAACAGTAGAGAGAGAGAGATAAAAACGTGAGAGGGGGTGAATTAGAGATCGAAAAAGAGAGAGAATGAGAGAGAGGAAGAGATCGGAGAGCGACTAGGAGAGAGAGAGAGAGAGAGAGACTGAAAGAGAGAGCTCCAGAGATCGACTGAGAGAGAGCGACTGAGAGAGAGAGAGAGAGATCGGAGAGAGAGATCGAGAGAGAGACTAACCTTAGGGTATGGGTTGCTGAGAGGACGACGGCGACGATCGAGGAGGACGACGACGATCGAGAGAGATGGTTGGCGGCGAGGACGATCGAGGACGACGAGGTCGATCAAGAGAGATGGCGGCGAAATGTCTTTAGTCGGGATCGATCGAGAGAGCAGACGAGCCGATCGGGTAAGTTAAAGCTAGGGTTAGGGTTTGGGTTTGGGTTTGGGTTTCGGGTATACAGATTTTCATTTTTTCCCCCTCTTCTCAGCCGTGTCGGAGAGAAACGCCGTGTCGGGCGCGTGTCTAGAGCGAGTCGGCGACGTTGACCGTGTCAGCGGCGTTGACGGCGTGTCCGACGCGTGTCGAACGCGTGTCCGTGTCCGACGCGCGTCGGAGACGGACTCGCCGGCCATTTTGAAGAGTCGGTGCTTCATAGCTTAGTATTATAGATATTATGCTATTAGTCATATGTACCACCCGCTCTTTTTTCCCCCAACAATTAATATATTGTTAAAATATCAAAAGACACAACTCCATGAACTACAGATTATACACACACAACTTATTAAAAAATAACTATAGTGTCATAATTAATGATCAAGGTACTTATTGGTGATGACATTTGTAAGATACAGATGTGTCAAGTAATGCATACTAATTTGCAAATAGACATTCTGCAGCTAAGAGTTTTGCCTCCACCTTATATGTTAAAATTTCTATTGCGAATGATCCAAATTTTTTATTGGAGATAGCACTTAAGTTATAGTCCTATCCTAAGCTATATTGATTGACTGGTAAGTTCTGCACAAACAATTCCCAAAATATTTGTGAGAGTTAGTGAGGAATGTCTTTCAGCTTTGACTATATACCTCAGCTAAAATGTATGGAGAATCTTTGCTAGTAAACACAAACATATCACAAGTGATTAAGAAGAAACCAAATCTGAGTGAAAACAATAACCAATCAAAAAGTGCCATAATGATCCACTGTTTATTGAAAATGGAAACAACTGAGTCGCCAAAAAAAAGGATAAAAGATATCAATTATATACAAGTGCAATAAAATTTTAAGACGGGATCAGTACCTGCCATCCATGCCAATGATTATTACAGTGTTTTGGGCTCCAAATGCAGCAGAGTAGCGTGTTGCTTCTGGTAGGTGGAACCGAGCAAATGACCACTCAGAACTAAAATATTTAGGCAGCACACCTGAAAAACAAACAGCTGTAAATGAACATCCTTTTCCACCTAATAACTACAAGCTTCAGCAATGAAAGAAGCAACGATAAATAGATAGCGTAGTAAACTAAATAATCTGGAAACTCGCCTCCCAAAATAAGTGTGGAAATTATAAGCCAGTGAAATTCAACATCCCGAGTTGAGGAATTGTGGTTTCATGTTGTAAAAGAATCAGTTATCTATTTACGGTTTCAAAAATTATTATGGAGTAAAGTTGTTGCATCCAAGTAAAGCGAGTCAAAAAGGCAGAACTTGGTTAATTTGTTTTATTGTAGCATATCAAAATTCAATATCACCTTGATCATGACGCAGATAATGAAAATTTGATGTGTCTACTTCTTGAAGGTTCTATACCGTCAAATACATCAGACTTTCACGTCTTGGTTTTGACTGTTGCAACCAGAACTTGAAACAAAATCATTTACAAGAGAGATACATCACCAAGAAGGCTTCTTCCAGTGAAGCCCTCACCAAAAGTACTTTAAACATAATAATTCCATTTCTTTAGAAATCAAATGTAAAGGATATCTGAGAGTTTTAACTTTGTATATTTTCATTTTTTACAATCTATGTTTAAAACCTTAAAGGCAAATAGGTCAGAAAAGGATAAAACAAAACAAAATAGACAGCCTGAATCCTGAATCAATTTAATATGCAAACTTGTAAGGTGGATACAGGCCAATTATCTAAGAATTTGTAACTTTGAAAGGTCTACCGGATATGATGACATTCTAAAAGTTAAAATTACATCAAATTTGGCAATTCCTGGCAGAATACCTGCATGTAAATGCCTATTAAAAGATAGCCAAGTGAACTTCAAAAAGGCAGCCATGTGCAAAAATCTAGAGTAGGATTTCCATATTTAAACAAAAATGTGAGAACCAGTATTAAAATAACAACTGTTGAATTGCTGATTAAAGATTGGAAAGTTCTCATCTCTGTACCACTCAAGAAGCTACCGTCTTAAAGTTGGGCATTGCAAAGATAAAATGCAGAAAATAATAAAATGCTCGTGAGTAAGGTCAATCATACTGATAAATTCAATAATAAAATGCGGAAAATAAAAAGGAAAAAAAACTGCATCAAAGATTCTAAAGACACTGTTTCTCCTATCTTTTGAGTGGAGAGGGACTTAATGTTTCTTACCTTTCATAAAAGATAATGATGAGCTTGCGTTGGCACCAGAGTTTGAAGATATAAGAGCATCAAGCGAACATGAAGAGTTTTGGCGTGCTAATTCCGGACCATGACCAACAACATTCTGGGTAGATGCATCCTCTCCCACTACTAGAACCCTAAGACTGAAAATATGGACAGTGCCTTTGTCACTAGACACAGCCAACCACTTAACAGTTGGAGAGAGAGCTAGGCTATATATGTCAGCTCTGTCTGCCCCTCTGCGTACCTGCGATACAGTCATAACCTAGAACTGAGAAACAAGATATAAATGAAAAGTGAACAATTGTAGCCAATTTGGAATGTGGACTACAAGCATGTTGCATATACATGGAAAGTACAGAGTAATAGCAATTGGCAAAATGGAAATATGGCCTATAAGCACATTACCCACCAAACATTCCCGGACATATTACTAACATATATCTCAATCTCCAATGGCGACATCACAGGGAACGAAAATTGCAGTTCTGATTGATGACTAATGCCGCAAATAAGGACAAAGAAGATACACTATCCCAATAGTAACCAAGAAAGCTCTGTTGGGACTTTGCTCGTAACATTTTACTCAACTTCTTCTAAATTTAGCACTCTAGCATCAAAATAGACACTCTGCAGGATCTAATTTTACAGGGGCCAGTATGGACAGGCTTTTGGAATTAATATACTACTTTCTTCTTGTATTCAGTCTAGGCCATGGATATGGGGGTAATGCCCTATAGAAAATGCCATCTTACACTTTTAGTCTTAAGAGAATATTGGAGCTTGCTACTTGCTTGCATAATGCATTACTAGTCTTCTAAAATATATGTCACACCCTTTATTTTCCAGAACTTCCCGAGATAAGGGAGGAGTTTTCAATAGTTGAAAAAAACAGTTGAGTGATGATTGAGAATTTGAGGTGAAAAGTTATTATTATTTCTTTTGTCAAGGTAGACACTGATGATTAGGTCATTTACGCAGATAGTTAATGCATTACCAGCTTAGGTTGTTTATACTGATAGGTTCATCAATTCTTTTCCTATGAGTTCCCCTAAAAAAACTAGTTGCTATTTGTTCTTGAAGTTAATTGGAATTATCCAATCCAAAGACTCTTCCCATAAAATCCACTATAGGACCATTCATTTGGCATGTCATGTGACAGAATTGCTTAACCATCCTCACATTGATTACGCCATCTAGTTTTAGGACATCATCTATATTTGAATATCCTATTGGCTATTGCTAATGAAATTTGTTGTTTGAGTTATCAATGCCATACTCATGGGCAACTATTGGGTGGACCCATAACTTGTTGCCTAACTAAGCCAAAGAGAACTCTCAGCTACAGGAGAAATCAAACGAGGATAATATGTATCAACTTACTAAGGTATTGTAAATAAGGAATCATGTGGGAATGATATCACAATGCAAGTCTTATGCATTTACCTCTTGCAGGCGTGTACCATCCATTGTGTTAAATATCCTGATCAGGGTACCCTTAACACTTGCAGTTGCAAGGAGGAGTCCATCCAAAGTCAAAGTGAAGCAAGAAATTTGTGAATCATGTGCACTGATGAGCTTCGTAACTTTCAGGCCAAAGTGTTCAACTCGGACTTGTCCTCGATACAGCCCAGGGCAAGCCAACACCGAGGTGTTTGCATTATGTGAAAGGCAGCATAACCCCCTAGGATTAGATAGAGTTTCAATCTGATAAAGAAGTTTCAGGTCCGTGAAGTTGTACACAAATATCTTGTGCTCAAGAACCACAACTATGCAATCTCGTCTCAATTTCACAGCTCGAACATCAGATCTGAAAGCAAATTCACCAATGCACCGACTCTTATGATCATCCCAAATCATTACTTTATTTGGTGGATACTCTGGATTGGCACCACCGCCAACAAGAGCCAGTATATTGCAGCGAAAAAGCATTTCCACTATACCAAATCCCCCACTTTTTAGATCCCTTCTAAAGGTTTCCTTGAACGGATCACAGTTATAAATACGGAATCCATGGCTTGTTCCGGCGGCAAAGCATCCATAGTCCTGATTCCAAGACAGTGACAATAATTCAGCTTCATTGCCATCAGATAAATCAGGTTCAGGAGCTTCAGGTTGACCCAAAGAAGACGAAAGGGACCACGAACGTGGCGAATCCATTAAGCTAAGCCTTGCAGGGGAATAGCTTCCCTGTGATGACGCGACCACAGAGCTCATTTGGCCTCAGGCAGCACAGGACGCAGAGAGGTAAACAAACAAATGGAGAATCTTCAAAGCTCTCTCTGGAACCTACAAAACATCGCCCAGTAAGAAAGTAACGAAGTCTAAGGTTACCGCCTGTCCTGTTTCTCTGTTTTCCCCAAAATTCTCTATTTCAGGAAGTAGATTTGTATAGGATCTCTACAACTACCATTCTACTAAAGCAGCATTCACTAAATTTCTCAGACACGCTGTGCTAAAGCGAAGCATAATAAATAAATAAATCGATGTGCACCAAGTGTTTCCCTCAGAAAAGAAAAGTATCAATACACATCAACTGCCAACCTTAAATAATCAAGAACTTGACTTAAAACAACCAATAACATCCAATCACACGGTTCAGGTCATTAGATTAATCAAGTTGAGCGATTCGAGTGGGTTTAATGAGCGAACTAGAGAAAGATTCTCCAAGAGATCTGGATCATAAAAAATAATTCTAAATTACATCCAATGCGATACTCACCGACATAATGAATTACTCCGCCTGCACTATACATTTACCTCAAAATGAAAACAACCCACATTAATCATCAATTTCTAGGTCATCAGATTCATAAGACTGCAAACCTAGAAAGTAGAGAATCTCCCAAATTGAACGATACGAGAGGGTTTAACTCAAAATCTACAAGAGATTATAAAGAGATCTGAATCAAAAAAAAAAAAGGGGAAAAAATAGGATCAACACGAAGTTACCTCAAAATTTAGTTCTTTTTCTCTCTCTCTCTCTCTCTCTCGCTCGCTCTCCAGCGAAATAACGGGAAACTGAGTCTCTGAAGAATGGATACTTGAGGGGCACGACAACACAAGAACCCCTCAATTATTCGTGAGTTTTATTCGCTCTCTCTGCTTAAAAAAAGAGAGGAAAAGGTCGGAGGCGTAGGGTTGCAGGAAAGTACGCTACGGGTGCTAACGTACGCCGGGGTGTCTTTTCGCCGTGACGCCACGCCGCCTGCGTGACCCCGCAAAAGCCTCGTAGATTGCAAGAAGTAGCAGCTATGGTTCATAAGACAATGGAATTGTTATGTTTTTCACATGACAAATAATAATTTTTTTTTTTGAAATGTTTTATAGATATTTATTATCTTTTAAAATTATTTGAAAAAGTTACAAATTTAAAATATTTTTTTGGATTTTAAAAAAATATTTCATAAGGGGTGTTAGCCGGTTGTTCGAATACTTTTCAATATAAAATTAGAAATTTGGAATATATGTTAAACTTTGTAAATTTTTTTTCTTTTTTTGAAAATTGTGATATTTTAGTGGGAACTTAGGGATAATTCTTTTAGATTTACTGCTAAAATAATGAGGGATAATCTGTAATAATTACAAAACGGTTAAAATAAAAGGGTCATAAATACAATTTTGGTTTTTAACTACATAGTCCTATACTAAAGCTTCAAATAATTGAAGAGATAAGAGATCCTTTTTAAGATACACCGGATAAATTTTTATAATTATCCTAATTATACTTTTGATAGCTTCAATTGACCAATTCCTTAAATTTTATTCTGATTCTAATTGGCTTGGACTCTCATCAGGCAATTTGTTAAAAGAGGGGTTAAGGATGTTTAACCCCTTCTTAACCTTCCAAACAACAAACTTGGTGTATGGGTTAACAAACCCGTGCAGACAACGTAACCAAAAATAATCCCGTCATTAGGCCGGTTTAATATTTAATTCCGGCTAAGCAGGTGGAATTAGAGCTACTCCGATCCTCAAGTAAACGGGTACACATGGAAATTAGGGAAAAAAAACCAAAACAGGATCTAACTATAATAAGCAATTTAATTAGGGAGGGGAAGATAC